>PVIY010017208.1:0-50230 GCA_004026745.1 Myrmecophaga tridactyla
CACCAAAAATACTACGAGCAAAAAAAAAAAACAAAACAGATAAATTGGACTTCATCAAAATTAAAATTGTTTGTATTTCAAAGGACACTACAAAGAAAGTGAAAATACAACACACAAAATGAGAGAAAGAATTCACAAATATTTGATAAGCAGTTTTGTACCTAGAACGTATAAAGAACTTTTCTAATCCAATAATAAAAGACAAACTAATTTAAAAACCAGGCAAAGGACTGGAAGAGACAATACTCCGAACAGGATACACAAATGGCCAACAGGCACATAAAAGGTGTTAATAGCATTAGCCAACAGGAAAATGCAAATCAAAACCACACAGAGACAGACACCACTTCACACCCACTAGGATGGCTGTAATCAAAAGTTAGACAGTTACAGATGCTGGTCAGTGTATGAAGACATGGGAGCACTCATTTGGTGCTGGAAGGAATGTAAGGAGGGGCATGAATTTTGGAAAACAGTGGCATTTCTTAAAAAAAAGTGAAAACAGAGTAACCATTTGAACCAGCAATTGGTATATACACAAGAGAAAAAAGTATATACCCAAGAGATATGAAAACACATGTTCACACACAAAAAATTGTACATGAATTTTTATAGCAGCATTATTCAAAATAGCCAAAAAGGTGGAAAAAGACCAAATGCTCATCAACTGATGGACAGATTAACAAAATATGCTATATACACACAATGTTATTTGGCCATGAAAAAGAATGAAATACTGATTCAAGCTTCAGCATGGATGAGCCTTGAAAATATTATGCTAATGGAAAGAATCCTTCTCTGTGACATAAAGGTCATAAATCATATGATTCCATTTTTTATTAAATGTCCAGAACAGGCAAATTGAAAGAGATATAAAGTAGATTAGTGGTTGTCTAGAGTTCAGAGGATGGGGGACTTAGGAGTGATAGCTACGGGTACAGAGTTTCATTTGGAGGTGATGGGAAAGTTCTTAAAGGTGATAAGTACACAACTCTTTCAATATACAAAAAAAAAGTTGACTTGTGCACTTTTAGTGGGTGAATTGTGTGGTATGTAAATTATCTCAATAAAGCTCTTACCAAACAATGGCAAAGAACAATACATACATCATATCAATGTCAACCTCCTGCTTTTGATATTAATTTACTTAAATAAAATGTAACTTTTGGGGAAAACTGTGTGAAGGGTTTACAAAATCTGTGTTATCTTTGAAACATCCTGCATGACTAAAGACAAAAGTAAAAAGACAATAAGAAGATATGAAGGCCAACTTTAAACGTTGGTGCAGATGGAATGCAGTGGGCAAGAGAGAAAAGGAGAGTACAATGGGGCCACTGGAGGTTCTTGGAAGGGGAGTGATGGGATCAGATTATATATGAACAAGACAACTCTGGCAGTTGGAGGGTGACATGACACACAGTGAGACAGTGAGGTTGGGGTAGCTGTAGAGGGGAAGAAAAGAGACTGGATTCTGGGGTCCTGGAAGAAGTGTCAAAGGAAAGGGAGAAGCAGAAATCCAGGATGACTCCAGGGGTCAAAGAGGAGGCCCGGAGGCCATGAGCGCAGGAGTAGATGCAGACACAAGAGCGGCTTCTCACATCCGCCTCCCACTAAGGTCCTTGCAGACAGTGATGACAAAAGGGTCTGGTCTGCAGCCAGACAACCAGGCCCTACCCGGCCTCTGCAAATTTCTGGCTCTTCCTTATCTTAAATTGGGGACAATCAGAATTCCTGCTTATAGGGTTGTTCTCAAGTTTAAACAAGGAATCACAACAAAGCACTTCACCAAATCCCTGCTACATGGCACATAACTGCCAGGGTTGTAAATCTCCCTGGCACCGTGGGACATGACTCTAAGGGATGAGCCAGGCCCTGGCATTGTTGGACTGAGAATGCCCCCTTGACCAAAAAGGGAAAAAATGAAACAAAGTAAAAGTTGAGTGGCTGGAAGATTTCAAATAGAGTTGAGAGGTCATTCTGGAGGCTACTCTTATGCAAGCTTCAGCTAGATACTGCAAAATAGCCACAGTATGCCAAGCCCCAACCACCGTTATTCCTGAAAATCCCAAAGGATATCCTGGGCTCTAGCTAAGACTCTAGAAAAGTTTTTATTAGTAAGTTTATGTTATCAGAAATGTAAGGCCTCTCAATTCTTCCTATGCCAGATAAGCCCTGAAACCCACAGGTACCAGTCTCTCCAACAATATCAATCATTTCATTCCTCTACCCAAAAGGTCAAACCCTCTTTTCAGCACAAGGAAGTTGGAATGGTCACTGCCCAATATCCCTGAAGACTGAGAGAATTACCAAATGAGGGAGGAGGTATAACTGAGAAGTTAGGATTTAACAAATGATGATGACTGCTACTCATACAGATATTTCTTTCTAATTTCTAGCATACTAAAATAGCTAGAAGCCTGGGTTTGATTCCCAGAGCCTACCCATGCAAAAAAAAAAATAGCTAGAAGGAAATATCTGAAATTGTTGAACTGTAATCCAGTAGCCCTGATCTTTAATAATGATTGTATAACTATATAGTTTTTATCATGTGACCATGTCATTATAAAAACCCTGTGACTGACACACGTTTTGTCCAGTGTAAGGGTAGATGAATAATAAAATAAGAAGATAATTAATAATAATAATAATAACTGGGTGATATTGGGTATGGGATGCTTTGATGTTCTTTTTTATTTTTATTTCTTCTTTTTGGAGTAATGAAAATGTCCTAAAATTGATTGTGGTGATGAATGCATAACATATATTGATACTGCGAGCCATTGATTGTAAACTTTGGATAGATTATACGGTACATGAATATATCTCAATAAAATTACATTTAAAGATTTTTTAAAAAGCACTTCACCAATGGCTTATCAGCACATAGGTAATACATGCCAGATACTATTTTATTAAGAGCTCTGCAAGAAAACGGGCCATGAGATGTCACCTCCCACCAACCACGGCCTCATGATCCTCAGGAAGACAGATGGATCCCCAAGAACTCACCTGTGACGTCCAGGTGGAAGGAGACCTTCTGGCCCCCGGCCTCACAGCTGTACTCCCCTGCGTCCGCCTTGCCCGCCTGCTGCAACAACAGCCGCCGCCCACGGCCCGTGGCCTCCACACGCACTCTAGAGCTTGCATTGAGCTTCTTGCCGTCCTTGTACCACGTCACCTCCGTCTGGGCCTGGGCCACCTCACAGCTCAGCGTGGCGCTGCTCCCCGCCTCGGCCTGCACCTCGCTGCGTGCCGGCTGCTCCTTGGCAAACACCACCTTGGGCTCTGGGGGACAGGGAGGAACACACAGGGTCAGAGCGTCCACCTAAGAGACACTGACCAAAACAGGAAGGTGGTACTGTGAACAGGCCTGGACGCAGGGGCAGGAGAACCAGATGTTTCTCCTGGTTCTGCCACCACCTGTGTGACTCAACCACTCCCATTGCCTTTTGAGAACTACCACAATCTACTTACATTCTATGCTGATGGGTGGGGACATGATAAGGCATCTCCTGTGTACATTCTCCTCTACGAGAGGAACTGTGAGGTCGAGATGGATGTGAACCATCTACCTTACCAGGTGATGCCTGAGTGTTTTCCAAAATGACTGTCCAGGTCACATTCCCAGCAGCTGTGAATTAGAGGCCCTGTTGAGCCATGCATGCCCTTATGGGTTGTTTAAATTTTTGGCAATCTGGTGGGTGTGCAGCTGTACCTGCCCACGGCTTTAGTTTGCGTTTTCCTGATGACTGCTATAGTGGAATCCCATTTCCAAATTTTTTGACATTTTTGTTTCCTCCTTTGTGTTGTTTCTGTTGCCCAATTTTCATTAACATAGGTTTTTATTGATTTTTAGACACTTCATATATTTTCAGTGCTGGCGCTCTGCCATAGCATATGTTCGAAATATCTTCTCCATTTGTGCTTGGCCTATACACTCTATTATGGTGTCTTCTGATGGACCAAAGTTCTTAGTTTTAATGACGTCAAATACGTCAATCTCAGCCTCCTGGTCAGTGCATTTTGCGCTGTTTGAAAACCTTTCCTTACTCTGAGGCCATGAAACAGTCTGTGTGTTCTGCTAAGACTTTTGTGGCTTTAACTTATACCTGCAGTCTCTAACCTACCCGGATTTGATTTTTGCATTGGGTATGAGGTAGGGGTTGAAATAAGGGTCCAATTTTAATTTTTTTCTTATAGTTGAATGATCCTAGCAGCATTTATGAAAAGACCACTCTTTCTACGCTCCTTGTACAGCAGCATGCATAAAAGAAAGAAAGAAAACGGACGGATGTCATTATTCTCTCTTTTGGTTTCCTTTTCCCTGCACTGATACCCAGTTGTGTTAATTACTCTAGTTCTATAGTTAGTCTTGATATCTGCTAGAGCAAATGCTGTCATTTTCTCCTCTTCAAGAGTGGCTTGCCTGTACTTGGCTATTGAAATTGGTATGTCAGTTTTTACACAGGACTTTCCTAAGAAAAAGTAAATCTGTCTGGATTTATATTGGAAATGAATTTTCTTCAGTTTTCTATGGTAATCTATTTATTTATATCTTCTTTACTATCTATCCTTATTGTTTAATCATCTTCCCCATAAAGGCTTAAGGATCTTATATTAGACATTTGATACTTTTGATGTTATTGTAAATCTTTTAAACATTTCACAGTTACGTGTTGCTTGTACATGAGCTATAGAGGTTTTCTGCGTATTAATTTTTGGATTTGAAAATCTTTCTCAATCTCTTACTAATTCTAATAATTTAGCATTTGGATTCTCTGTATTGATAATCACATCATCTGTGCATGTAACTATTTTTTCCCAAATTTTTTACCTTTCATTTTATTTTCCTCCCTATCGTGCTAGGCAATCTTGACTATAATTGGTAATAGTGGGTATTCTTGTCTCGTTCCAAACTCCAAAGACAAAGTTTTTGAAGTTCCATTTTAAGCATGATGCTTGCTGGTGTTTTTTGTAGTACTGTTCATCAGATTAAGTAATTAACCCAATACATAAGCTTATCATGAAATTTTTATAATGAATAAAAGCTAATTTATCAAAATACTTCCTATATTTATGATGTTAAATTTGTATCAAACACTTTTTATCCGTTTACTGAGATAATCACAAAATTTCATGGATGTCCTAATGTTACACCAGCCTTGCTTTCCTGGATTATGACCTCGGTCATGGTATTTTATCCTCTGAATATACTTCTCGATCCAGTTTTCTCATTTTATTTAGGATTTTTGCATTGATATCCATAACAGATTGACCTGTAATGTTAATTCTTCAAACCTTCCCTGTCAGATTTTGCTACCTTATTACACTAGCCACATTACATGAGTTGGAGAAAATATATCCTTTTCTAACATTTGAAAGAATCTCCATAAGCTTGAAATAATTTCTTACTTGAATATTTTAGAACCTAACAGTAAAACAATCTCAACTTAAGATTTTCTGCATGAGTAGGTGCTTTATTACTGTTTCCATTTATTTAAGACAGTTACATTTCTTCTTGAAAATCAGGTTTGATATAATTTCTAGGAATTGGTTCAATTGGTCAAAACTTTTCCAACTGATTGAACTGAAATAATTTGAAATATTCTCTTCCAAAAATGTTTCAAAAGGTATCACATTTGATGTCAGAGGAAAAGGATAATACCTCTGAGTCACAAGAGCACTGATGCAAAGAACTGTGAGAGCTGTGACAACATCTAACAAGCCAATTGCCACTAGTGTAATCAACTCCCTGGCCCTGTGAGCAAGTGTTATTTATTAATTTAATACTTTTGCTTCAGTTTATTTCTAGATATTTACTTCTAGGATCCATTTCTTTGCTCCAGATTAAATTTTCTTCTTTCTGAATGTATGTTCACTGGTAATTCTTTCAGCAAGTTTTAAGACTGGTAAACTCTCTCCATCTTACTTTCTGAAAATATCTCTATTTCACCCTGACTTTTGAAAGATAACTTTACTGGATATAGAACTCTAGGCTGACAGTTATTTTCCCTCTGTACTCTGGAGATTATTCTTTCACTTTCTGTGTTATTTAATGGCTGTTGACAAATCTGCAGGAAGAATAACTGCTGTTCCCTTACAATTGATCTCCTTCTTCTCTTCAGTGGTTTTAAGGTCTCCTCTTGGGTTTTGGCCTTCTGCAGTTCACTCTGATGTCTCTAGCTTGAACTTATTTTATTAACATTTCCCGTTATTCCTTGTGAGTCTTGAGTTTTAGGATCCAAGCCTTTTATCATTTCTGAGCATCCTCTGCTATGATCTCTTTTATTATTGCATCTATTTCATTCTCTCTTGTCTCTCCTGGAATTCCTTTCTGCTTCTATCCTCAAAGTCTGTTAATAGCTATTATTTTCTCTCAACAGAGAGAAATTCTGAGTAATTTCCTTGGATCTATGTTCTAGATCAGTAATTCTCTCTTCATCTATGTTCAATCTGTTGATCACTCATCCCTAAATTGTTAACTACAGACGCTCTCATTTCAAGAAGTTCCATGTGGTTCTTATTCAAATCTGTTTTTTTCACAGTATTTTACTTTTTTCTTACATTTCCAAGTTTTCCACATATCTCTTTAATCATTTTAAATGTGCTTATTTTATATTCTTTCTCAGACTGTTATTCTATCACCTGAATTTCCTGGGCACTGCAGTAGGTCTAATTCTGATTCTTCTTGAACTTTCTGACTCTCATTAATTTTGGTTGTTTCTCTAGAGCTTAGATACATTTTTTATGGTGAGCTTATCTTTAGCAGGGCTTATTTATTCCATGGTAATTGAGTATGGCCTGGGTAGTGGGAATGCCTTTCTGAGTGTTTTATATTTACTCCTCCAAGGTGTCCCAGGAGTATCACTGGACTGAGATATGTTTAGGTTAATTTCTCAGTCAGGGGGTTCCTAATACTATAAATTCAAACCCCATGTGAAGAACAGGTTTCCATTTCTTTGTGAGAAACTTTTTCCCACCTGAGCCAAAGCAGACAGACAAGCTTCTTTATCCTCTCCCTGTACTATTTTTCTGGTTCATCCTTTTCCTAAATCATGTGGTTCTACAAGGGCCCCACTTTTATACCAAGTCTCCATGTAATTTTACTCAAATACATCTCTTGAGTCTAGGAACTCACTGCATATTCCCAAGTTGGTGGTATAAGTCAGCTCTCAGGTCCCTGCAACCAAAAGCCCATCACAGAATCTGTAGCAACAACTCATCACTTACTGCTTTAGCTTTCCATTCCTTCTTCATTTCCAACTCCTGGAAATTTCCCTTTTTCCTTTACAAGTTCAGGTATTACTTCAACACTACTTTGTTACATTCTACAAAATGTTTAGATGCTTATGGTGAGAGGGAGAAATATATATTTCTTCTGGAACCAAAAATACAGACAAGAGAGTCTGAACTCTACTTTTCCACAATAAATTATTTAATTTCATCTAGTAGGGAATTTGGCTTTGAGACTACATCTCTAATTTCCCAGTGGAAGTCAGCTGAAACCTTGGGCTCCCTGAATTGGGTTTTTAATCTTTTTTATTTTTAATCTTTTAATATCTCTGTGTCCAAAATACATTTTAAATTTTTTTGTCATAAAGTTAAAAATAAAGTATCAAACAGGCTGTCTTTCACTTGTTCATCATCAGTAACCCAGTGAGCCAAACCACAGCAGGCAGCTTTGACAGCAGAAGGGAAGTAATAAAGACTCCAAAAATCTGTACAGTCTCAGAACACAGTGGCTAGACAAGGGGTCTGATGGGGCTTAGATCAGCTTTTATTTCACTGGATCTTCCCCAATGTTCTTCTTTGGAAAATAGTCATAGACACCAGCTGCCCCCACTTCCTCACCTTGGGTTAACAGACCAGCCTCTACCAGCAGCCTTCCCACCTTCTTCATTCCTGTTTGTGTCACAAGTGCCCATGGGCCTCCAGTTCCTTAGCCTCTCTCCAGCCTTTCCACACTATCACTTCTCCTTTTACTCAGAACTCTCCTCTTGAGCCCTGAGACACAAACCTCTCTAGGTTTTTTCTTCTGCCTCTCTGCACCTCTCCCTTCTTGGTCTCACCTTCTTTAAGGAGCCACCAAATTGCCAGTTTCCCTCAGGGTAGGTCTTGTATCTTTCCTTGAGCTATCCTGACACATGCCTCAGCCTCTGCCACCACTGCATGCCAAGAAGTCTGGAATCTCCCTCTCCATCCCAGTGTCAATCCAGAGGTCATCCAATTCCAATAGCCAACTGCCTACAGGACATCCCAAGCATCTGAAGCTGGCTCATCATGTGCTCTCCCCAGCAAACCTGTTCCCTCTCTGCCCACCCTACCTGAGATAGTGGTAGCTCCATTTACACATCCGCTTAAGCCTGTGATTCACTTTATAGCTCTTCTCTTTCTCAGCCCCCAGACATGACCACCAAATCCACTCCACTCTACCTCCTAATTGGTTCTTAAACCTATCACTTCCTCTCTGCTCCCATGAACACTGATACTGTGAGCCACTGATTGTACACCTTGCATAGAATGTTTGTATATTAAGAATGTTTGTGTTTGTATGCTGTTTTGTCAATCAAAATATTAATAAAAAAAGAGCCCACACAGAGACCTTAGGAAATAAAGAAAGAAAACAAAAAACATCCCCATGGGAGTGTCATGAAACAAGCAGCTGGGAGAGAAAGCTAGCAGACTTCACCATGTGCCCTTCCAGCTGAGAGGAAAAACCCTAAACATCATTGGTCTTCTTGAACCAAAGTATCTTTCCCTGGATGCCTTAGATTGGACAATCCAAAGCCTTGCTTTAATTTGGACATTTTCATGGCCTTAGAACTGTAAGCATGCAACTTAATATAAATTCCCTTTTTTTAAAGACAAAAAAAGGAAAAAGATACCTTATGCAGGCATTACTTAGGAATTGGTCTACACAAGAAATACTTCAAGGTTTGCAGTCCTATACACAGCTACAAGAATAAAACTTGTCATTTAATAAAAATTCTATGATGGTTCCACTTCCAGGTAAGCACACTCCACCCTGCCTCACCTGCTAAGTGCAGGCATGAAACCTAGATGGAAAGCATGGAGAAGCTATGTGAAGGCCTCACAAAGTTAACAGTGGCAGGTGCATGTGGGAGAAAAAACAGAATTCAAAGTTACACCAAACAAGGCATGGGGGAGGGAACTCCAAATGCACATAGAGTGAGGACCCTCCTTTTCCTCTCGATTCTCTCACCCCATTCCACGCAGACTGCAGAAAACAAACACACCGAGGGAGAGAAAGGTTCCTCTCCCACTGAAGGAACTCTGGTCCCAAGAAGGGAAGGTGAACCTCTTACTTTTTATCCTTCTGTCCTCCTGCCACTTGACTCTGACATAGGAGCAGCCACAGGACCAGATGTCTTTCTACACAACCGAAAATAAGATCCAGGGGTGCAGCAAGTATTGGAGAGATTGTGGAGAGGGAGAAGCTCTGCAAAGTGACCGCGTGAAGTTGTTTTGGAATTCCAGCATCCACCCTCAAGTCACACAGAAACCACCGACTAGGGCCCACAATGACCACCAGGTGGTCCTCATGTAGGATAGATTCAAATAGCCACAAAGTCTTTGAAAACAACTGACAGAACAAACCACATAAAGTTGATGGGAGCCTACAATATGAACCCGAGTTTAATTTCCTACCTAAAAAAAGAAAATCAACATTCTTCATAGGATGTAAAGAAGACCCAACATCTCATTACATAGCATTCAAAATATCCAGGATACAATCCAAATTTACTTGGGCCTCTGAAGAACCATGGAAGTCTCCATGTGCATGCATGGGAAACATCATAAACAGATACCAAGGTCAAGATGCATTACAGAAATTATCAAACAAGTAAAGGCAAATGCCCTTGAAAGGAATGGCAAGATATAAAGTCTCAAGAAAGAGAAGATATTAGTAAGAAATAGAAATGGTATAACTGGAAAAATACAAGAACTGAAATAACTCACTAAAAAGGCATAGCAGCAAATAACAGAAGAAAGAGTTAATGAACTTGAAGGCAGATCAATAGAAACTATCCAATCCAAACAACAGAGACAAAAAGAACTGAAAAAAGAAAAGAACCTCAGGGTCCTATGGGACAATGCCAAAAGAGATTTGGAGGAAAAAAAAAAAGAGTCTCAGGGAACTGTGGGACAATCACGCTCTTAGAAGGACAGCTCAGTTCTGAAAAAAAATATTTTTCAAAATAGAAGAAAGGTGAAACAGAGGAATGAAAACCAGGGGAAAACAGAAAATAATAAAATGGCAGCTCCAAATCCAAGCATATTAATTATTGCATTAAATGAAAATGTTATAAACACACTGGTTATAAAACAGACTGTCGGAATAGATAGCAAATTACCCATCTATATGCTGCTTACAAGAAACTCATTTCAAATATAATAATATAGGTTAAAAGTAAAGAAATGGAAAAATACAACATGCAGTCAAAACAAAGCTAGAGGGTTTACATTAATATCAAACAAAATAGACTTCAAAGCAAAGAAAATTGTAAGAATAAAGGGGAACATCACATAATGATTAAAGGGGTAACTTTATCACGAACACATAATCCTAAATAAGTGAACACATAATAACAGAGCTTAAACTGGTGTGACAGTGGCTCAGTGGCAGAATTCTTGCCTGCCATGCCACAGATTTGGGTTTGATTCCCGGTGCCTGCCATTGCCAAAAAAAAAAAAGCATATAGAGTCAAAAGGCAAAAGCAGTCTTAAAAAAAATACATGAAGCAAAAATTGACAGAACTGAAAGTATAAACAGATAACTCCACATTTGTAGCTGGAGACTTCAGCACCCTCATCTCAGAAACTGATACAACTAGTAGATAGAAAATCAAGGACCTAGAAGAACTAAATCGTTAACTAGCCTGACCCACCCATCTGTAAGACACTCAAATGTCACTCATTAGAACCCAAATCCTTTTCAAGTACACATGATACATTCACCAACATAGACCATATCCTAGTGTTTAATAAAAATTTTAACAAAGTTAAAAGAATTGAAGCAATTCAGAGTATATTCTCTGATCAAAATGGGATTACACTAGAAATCAATAACAGAAAGATGGTGTTAAAACCTCTAAATACTGAGAAATAAAACAACACACTTCTAAACAATCCAGTAGTCTAAGAACAAGTTTCAAGGGGAATTTAAAATATTTTAAATTGAACAATAAAAATAAAACACATCAAAATACTATATATCAAAAATGGAAAATGTTTAAAGCAATACTTAGAAATATAGAGTATTAAGTATTTGAATTAGAAAAGAACAGACTCAATCACTAATATAAGCTGTCACCTTAAGAAGTTAGAAAAGGAAGAGCAAAATGAGCCCAAAGCAAGCAGATAGAAGGAAATAATAAAGATAAGAACAGAAATCAATGAAATTGAATAAAAGAGAAAATCAAGACACCTAACCTAGTTCTTAGAAAAGACCAGTAAAATTGATAAATCTCTAGCAAAACTGATGAAGAAAAACTGAGCGAAGACATAAATAATATCAGGAATTAAACAAAGGTATCACTACAGACCATGCAGACATTAAAAAGATAATAAGGGCATACCACAAACAACTCTATATACATAAATTAACCAAATCTGATGAATGAACAATTCCTCAAAACCATTAACCACCAAAACTCACCCAATAAGAAGTAGAAAGATTGTATAGTCCCATAACTATTACATATATTGTCTTCATAGTTTAAACCTTCCAAAAAAGAACTCTCTAGGCCCAGAAGGTTCCACTGGTTTAGTCAGTGAAATAATCAAAGAAGAAATTAAAGAACAGAAATAACATAAATTCTACCCAATCTCTTCCAGAAAACAGAAGAGAACACTTTCTAGACCATGTTTTTGAAGCCAACATTGTCCTGATAACCAAAACCAGGCAAAGACATTTTGAAAAAGGAAACTACAAACCAAAATTCCTCATAACCATAAATATAAAAGTACTTGACAAAATATTACAAATGTAAAACTGTAATATATAAAAAGAACACACAACAAATAAATAGGTTTGATCCTGGGAAAGCAAAGCTGGTTCATTATTCAAAAATTATCCAAAGAGAAGTCAGCAGAAATGGCAAAATAACTTCTGAAAAAATAATGTGAACACTGGCAGAAAACTGATAAGACTCAACTTTGTCAGAAATCTGGAAAGTAACCAAAAGTCTGCCACAACCTGGGGAGCATGTATTCAAGGAATCTAGGTAAGAAAATGAGATTTTTAGTGTTTTAACTTGCCTGATTCTCATATTACTGAGACATGCACTGGAAACCAATAGCCCATAATCATCGTGGAAACTAGCCACTGGCGGGGGGCAGAACAGGAGGGCCAGAACTCCTCCTGTCTGATGATTCCTCTGTTGACATGACTCGGAATTTACTCAGTATGAAGAGCCTTTTCCTAGCGGTGTTTGTTGAAACCAATCAGAGGCAATTACTGAACATCACAGCCACCTGAGGCAGTGAATAACAGTTGGGAAAACAATAGGCTAACCAAAAACTTTAAAAGGAAAAGCTGAGAGTGAGATGTCTGTAGGAGGTTTTGAAAAATCTCTGACACATTCATGGGTATCTAGAAGGTCACATACATGTGTAGAGTTGTGCTTACACTCAGAAAAGCCTTGCTAATGCCCTAAAGCTTGCACATCTGGCTAGCACTGGAGGTTTATGCAAGGATGAAGTAAAGGCAAAAAACGTAAAATGCCAGAGTACTGAACGTGTCTGTCAATGCCTACACAGAGGCCCTTCGCAAAGAATGGGAAATCTACTGGTTGCAGACACCTAAAAAAATCACTGTTCAACAATTAGATGGCCAATAAACTAATTGTGGCCAAGCATGACAAAAAAAAAAACAGACTTTACAGAATTAGTTCAGAAAAATCACTAAACATACAAACAACAATAACAATAAAAACTAAAATAATCTGCAATAACAAAAAACACTGGGGAAGGAAAAGAATCTGATTTCCTGAGTTTCAACATTATGTTATTTAAAATTGCCAGTTATAAAAAAAAAATGATAAGACATGTGAAGATACAAGAAAACATGGTCCATTCACAGGAAAAGAAGCAATCAACAGGAAAGCTCAGTCATTGGTTTTATTAGACAAAGTCTATAAATAGTTATTTTAAACATGTTCAAGCAACTCAAGAAATTATTTCTAAAGAAATAAAGGAAAGTAAGAGAACAATGTCTCACCAAATGGAGAATATCAATAAAAGGTAAATATTGTTTTTTTAAAAAAGAACTACATAAAAATTTCTGATTTGAAAAGTATAGTAATTGAAATGAAAAATTAACTAGAGGGGTTCAAGGAAAGATTTGATAAGCAGAAGAAAGAATCAATGAAACTAAAGATATGTCCATTGAGATTACACAGTATAACAAGGAGAAAAGAAATTAATGAAGAAAATGAGCACCAACAAACATACCAACATAGGCAAAATGGGAGTCTCAAAGAGAGAGGAAAGAGAGTCAGAGAGAATATATGAGAGGAAAAAATAATGGCCAAAAACTTCCCAAATTTCATGAAAAGACATAAATGTACATATCAAAGAATCTCAATAAACTCCAAGCAGGATAAACTGAGAGATACACATTAGGTAAAATTGTCAAAAGTCAGGAACAAAGAGAAAATATTGAAAGCCGCAAGGGAAAACTGACTAGTCACATTCAAAGCATCCTCATGAGATTCAGAGCCAATTAATCTTCAGAAATCACGGCAGCCTCTCTCACCAGTGAGGCTGTGAGAAAAATGGCTGACCCCTGAACCTGCTCAGCTGCAGAGGCCCATCTCCCTAAACTATCACAACGAGAAAAGTGGTGAAAGCAAGGCCATGTTTCTTCAATTGTAAGGTTATCCAGGGATGTTGTAGCTGTCTGGAACTGTCATACTCCAATACTAGACATCTAGAGTCCACGGCATTGTGAACGATAAGGACTACAGTCTCCTCGCGTGAAGAGCTGATCAGATTTGTACTGAGTGCTACCAAACACAGAGTCTGTGATGTCAGAGAAATGACCTC
Source organism: Myrmecophaga tridactyla (assembly GCA_004026745.1). Classification (NCBI taxonomy): domain Eukaryota; kingdom Metazoa; phylum Chordata; class Mammalia; order Pilosa; family Myrmecophagidae; genus Myrmecophaga; species Myrmecophaga tridactyla. The sequence goes on from PVIY010017208.1 coordinate 14,071, forward strand.
CACCACAGAAGACTTACGGGGCTTCTTAGGCTGGGGTCGTATGGCAAACCTTCTCATAGACTTGACAGTGCTCTTCAACACAGGCAGAAATACTTTTGGCTACCTCTTTTTGGCTCCTTACCGTGTTGACACTTGACGGTAAGAGTAACCACAGCGGTACATACCGGGACCGCCCACGGAAACCCAGAGACACCTGAGAGATGTTTCAGGCTTTCTGGTCGTCATCAGCATAGCACCACAAAGGTGCTCCAGCTCCACCTGGAGAGACACTCTGGTGGCCATGAGCAGGCCCGCCATGGCTCTGGAGCTCATCGCTGCTCTGCTCTACCTCTGAGTGCCAGTATCCTATTACCCACAACAGACTCTCCAGAATCCAATGGAGAGTGCAGTCCCCAACACAAGTAAGTGCTTTTCTCAGTACAACTGCTACTAACTGTACTGTGGATTAAAAAAAGGGGAGACCAACACCTGAGCTATGGCCTCTTTGTGCCCCACCCAGGCCTACCACAAATCTAGAAGATTCAGTAGTGCCATGCCATGACCCCTTCCCTGCAGAGGAACATGTCAGGGCCTAAGTTGGGACACATGGCAGTAGGGGACTTCTGTACCCTCATTCCTGGGTGCTTATTCTCCAGACTTGAGTTTCCTTCTACCCTTGGGAAGCATGATCCTGCCTATAACTGTCACTTGGATATCCCTTCCTTGAAGGTTCCCTTTTCCTTGGTGTTGGGTTAAGGCAACAGGGGCAGAAGAATGCAACATCTCACCAAAAGTTTCAACTTATAAACTTAGATCTCAGTCAGAAGATCTCAGGTAAAATATGCTGGAATTCAGCAATTCTAAAATTTGATGGGTTTTCTGAGTAGCCACTTGTTCCCCCTCCAGTCTAAGTCTTATTGGGTGGGAGAGGCTCTCCTTCTCAGGGTAACTGGGTGAGGCAGCCTTCTCTCCTTAGGCCATGCCAGTTCAGCACATGCCTCCCAAGGTTGCTTCCGAGTCATCCTTCTTTTCAGCTGAATTTGCCACCTTTTACTTCACTAACCAACATCATACTGTCCTAGGATTTCTCTGGAAGACTCATAGTTAGTGTCTTTGTGTCCAGCACCTGCGACCCCCAAGAGTGACTCATCCCAGTATCTTTACTTGTGATAGAAACAAAGAAAAACTGAGGTGATACCAGTGAGTAGGTGTTGATAGGAACCAGGGCTTGAGGGGCACAGGTCCTTCTTGGGTGTGGAGAACACAAGCTCTAAGTAGTCTTGATGGTGAGGGGTGGAGGTGGTAGATGCTGGAAGAGATCACTGTTTCTTTGTTTATTATTTATCATTTATTAGTTATTAATTAAAATTATTAATTAAAAGCAAGTTGCCATTTAAAAATTTATTAGCTTTTTCTAAAAGCAAAGAATTCAGCAGTGGTCAAAAGATAAAGGAAAAGGTGTTGGAGAACATTTTAGTTAGGACTGTTCAGCAGAAGATGGAAGGAAGACATCCAGAATTGCCTTACCCAAAATAGGGCATTCAGGTCAGGACACTGGGGGTCCACAGAAGTGAAGTGCTTCAGGCAGCAGGGCTGCCTGGGGACTTTGGGTTTAATTTAAGGAATCACCATGCCCAGAGAGGATTCCATATGTTGATGTCCAATCCATGAGTCAAAAAGGCCTCCAGGTGTCTGTGAACAGTTTTCACCTTCTCAAGCTGGCATCCTAGATCCTTTCATTAGAAAGGCTTATTTTGCTCAGCATAATGTCCTCACAGTTCATTCATATTGTTGTATGCATCACAACTTCATCCCCTCCTACATCTGCACAATATTCCATGGTATGCAAACACCTTATCAAACTGATATTTGTATGTTCATAGTGTATCCCCCAGATTTTCTGATTGACTTTATTAGAACTAATAGTTTTCCTTAGATTCTTTGGGATTTTCTATAATAGGGTATGCTGGTTTGAAAATGTCATATACCCCAGAAAAGCAAGGTTCTTTTTAATACTAATCCAATCTTGTGGGGGCAGAACTATTGTTTAGGGTGAGACCTTTTGATTGGATTGTATCTACGGGAACGCGACCCTGCCCATTCAAGGTGGCTCTTAATCCCATTTATACAAGTCCTGTAAGAGAGCTCATTCATGGTGGAGAGAAGCCAGACAAAAACACCCCAGGTGTTAAACAAGAAATATCCAGAACCTGTAGAGAGCCAATAGAATCTAAGAGATGAAATCTAAGAGTTTTCCCAAAAGAAGCTAAAAGTAAGGGCCCATGGATGCTTGGAGAGAAAGTCACCAGAATCAGAAGCTGGAAGCAATGAACAGGAAGAAGGACCTCAGATGCCAGCCATGTGCCTTCCTAGGGGACACAGGTGACCCAGATGCTGCCTTCCCTGTGAGAAGGTATCCTCTTGTTGGTGCCTTAATTTGGATATTTCCATGGCCTTAGAATTGTAACTTGTAACTTAATAAATCCTCTTTATGAAAGCCAAAAGAAAAAGAAATCATGGTTGCCTAAAGGCAGTGGGGTGGCATATTTAAATTGCCAAAAGAAAGAAAACAACTACCCAAGAATCCTACTGGCAAAAATCTCCTTCAAAAATTAAGGAGAGAGGGCAGGCCATGGTGGTTCAGCGGGCAAGAATGCTTGCCTGCCATGCCAGAGGACCCGGGTTCAATTCCCGGTGCCTGCCCATGTAAAAAAAAATAAAAAATAAAAAAAAATTAAGGAGAGGGCAGTGTGACGGTGGCTCAGTGGCAGAGTTCTCGCCTACCATGCCAGAGACCTGGGTTCAATTCCCAGTGCCTGCTCATGTGAAAAAAAAAGGAGTAAAAAAAAAGAAATAAAAATAAATAAATAAAAGAAACAAAAAAATAAGAAAAAAGAATGAAGCAGAAATTATGACATTCCAAGCTAAATAAAAACTGAGCAAGTTCATCAATAGACCTGTCCTATAAGAAATACTAAAGGGAGCCCTTCAGGCTGAAATTAAAGGACATTAGGCAGTAACTTGAAGCCATACAAAGAAATAAATAACATCAGTAAAGATAGCAACATAGGTATAGATAAAAACCAGTACTACAGCATTTATGATTTGTAACTCCCCTTTTATTTCCTATATGATTGAAAATACAAATGCATAAAATAATAATTATAAATCTATATTATCTGCTGAGAAGCACCAATGTATAAAGATATATTTTGTGACAACAACATAAAGCTACAGAGTATGGGACAAATCTGTAAAGGAGCAGAATTTCATACACTATTAAAACTAAGTTCATATTAATTCAAATATGATTTAGTATAAAGTTGAGGTGTTACTTGAAATCCCAGAATAAACACTAAGAAAAAAATTTTAAGATAAAGAAAAAAATCAATTAATCATAAAAGAAGGCAGTAATGAAGGAACTGAGGAACAAAAAAGTATATAAGGTATATAGAAAAATAGCAAAATAACAACAGTCCTTCCTTAATAGTTTTACTTTAAATCAAAATAGATTAAACTCTAGTTAGAAAGCAGAGATTGGCAAAAGGATTAAAAAAGAAAACATTATCCAACTAGATGCTATTTATAAGAAACTCAATGTAGATTCAAAGACAAATAAGTTTCAACAAGTAAGTTGAAAGTGAAAGACGGAAAAAGATATTCTGGGGGTGCTGACAAAAGAGAGCTGGAGTGGCTATACTATATCAGACATAATAGAGACAAAGATAGTTACAAGAGAAAAAGAACATCATTATATAATAAAAAAGTCAAACCATCAAGAACATAGAACTATAAATATATGCACCTAACAACAGACTCCCAAAATACATTAAGCAAAAACTGAGAGAAATGAAGAAAAAAACAGACCATTCTACAATAACAGTTTGATACTTTAATAATGGATAGAAAACTATACAAAAGATCAATAAGGATATAGAGCACATGAATAGCTATAATCCAACTAAAGCAAACTGACTTATATTAAACACTCTACCCCAAAACAGAAAAATATACATTTTCTTCGAGTGCACGTGGAACAGTCTCCAGAAAAGATCATACGCTAGGAAACAAAACAAGTCTCAATAAATATGAAAATGTTGAAATAATACAAAGTATCTTCTCCAACCACAATGGAATGAAACCAGTAGTCAAAAGATGGAAAACACAAATATGTGGAAATTAAACAAGACACTCAGAAGCCAATGGGTTAAAGAAGACACAAGGGAAATTAGAAAATATCTTGAGATGAATCAAAATGAAAACACAACAGCAAACTTTATATGATGCAGGGAAAGCAGTGCTCAGAGGAAAATTTATAACTATAAATGCCTACCTTAAAAAAGAACAAAGATATTAAATCAATAAGCTAACTTTACACCATAAGAAACAGAAAAAGAGAAGCTAAATACATCAGACCAGCCAGAGGAAGGAAATAATAACGACTAGAACAGACATAAGTGAAGCAGAGAATAGAAAGCAAGAGAAAATCAACAAACCAAATATTGGTTCTTTGAAAAGATCTACAAAATTTATCAATATTAAAAAAGAGAGAAGACTCAAATTATTAAAATCAGAAATATTTTTTCATAACTACACACAGCATAACTACAGAGCTTACAAAAGTAATACTATAAACAACAGTATACTAACAAATTCGATAATCTAGATAAAATGGACAAATTCCTATAGGCACACAAACTACCACAACTGAAGCACGAAGAAAATAGTAAATCTAAACAGACATATAATAAGCAGGAACTGAATCAATAATAAAAAGATAATAATAAAAGGCATTTAGATAGGAAATGAAAAGGTAAAACTATCTCTATTTGCATATGACATGGTTTTATTGAAAAAAAAATCCTAAGGGATCCACAAAAGAACTATTAGGGCTAATAATGAATTCACCAAAGTTGCAGGTTAAAGACAAAAATCAAATATATTTTAGTCCATTAGCAAAGGACAATTTGAAAATGAAATTAAGGAAACAATTCTACCTAATATCAAAAAAGAATAAAATAATAAAAGAACAAAATACTTAGCAATAAATTTAACAAGATAAGTGCAAGTCTTGTACAATTAACTGTACTACAAAATATCAACTGAGGGAAATAAAAGAAGAGCTAAGTGACTGGAAAGACATCCCACATTCATTGATTAGAATATTTAATAGTTAAGATGGCAATACTCCTCTAAGTTATCATACATTCAAATCTCTATCAGATCCCAACGGCCATTTTTACAGAAATGGAAAAGCTAGTTCTAAAATTCATATGGAAATGCAAGAGGTGCCTAGTAGCCAAAACAATCTGGAAAAAAAAATTAGAAGACTCACTACTCCCCAATTTCAAAACTTACCACAAAGCTACAATCATCAAGACTGTCTGGTACTGACATGAGGATAGACACAGAGATCAATGGACTAGAACTGAGACTCCAGAAATCAACTCTTACTTTAATGGTCAACTGATTTTCAACAAGGGTGTGAAGACAATTCAAGGGGGGAAATAATAGTCTTTTCAACAAATTATGCTGGAACAACTGGTTATAATATCTGCAAAGATGAAACTGGATCCCTACCTCATACCACATACAAAAATTAAATCAAAATAGAACAAATACTTAAATGTAAAAGTACAAACTGCAAAACCCTTAGAAGAAAACAGAGGGGTAAATCTTCATGACCTTGGATTAGGTAACGTTTCTTAGATATGACAGCTAAAGCACAAATGACTAATGAAAAATAGATTATAATTTATCAAAATTAAAAACTTTTATAAGAAAAACAAGAAAGTGAAATCAACCCAAAGAATAGAAGAAAATATGTGTAAGCCATAAATCTGAGAAGAGTCTAATATTCAGAATATATAAAGAACTCTTACAATTCAACCACAAAAAGACTAACAATCCAGAGTGACATCATCAACATGGCAATGTAAAAAGCTACTGAAAATCTCTCCTCAGAGATTCAGTGAAAAAAAAAGGGGGGGGGTAAATTCCGAATTTTTCAGAACTCTAGAAGAAGATACAGACTCGAGAAGGACCCTAAAAGTGCCGAATTGAAGAGAGAAAAATATTATCAGGTAGGAAACCTCCATACAGGAGTGGCCGGTCCTCTCCCCTCTCCTTCAGTCAGTCTCACACACAGCACGGGAGGGGCATAGAAACAAAAGCCGGGATACCTCCCACTGGTATAAGTTCTCTCACACCAATGTGACAGACCCCCAGCGTTTAGAGACCCCTACTGTTTGGAGATCCAGTGGGCAGGCGAGGGCATTTCAAATGAGGGATAAAGACTCTGAGAAAATGAGGGCAGAGTGTATATTTCCAGCCCTAGGTCTGAAAGCCCTTCCCCCATCTCTGAGGGAAACAGCAGTGGGCAGACTGATCCATAGCTGGGGGCTGGCAAAACTGGGTCAGCTGGGGGTCCTCTGCCACAAATAAAGTGGGAGACACAGCCCCACATCGAGCCAGATTTTGACTGGCAAAGGGAGGGTACAGGATGCCCACAGTCTCAGCTCCTGCTGAGCAGACATGAAAATTGCAATGGAATTGAAGTGCTTTTTCAGAGAATCTTCAGAAAAATATCTCAGACCCGTTGGAGCTGGTCTATAACCTTTGCATAGGAACACGCCACTGTTTTGGCTGAATACAGACAATTCAACTATTAAAGAAGTACCCTAAAACAAACCGAGGTCTTGTGGGCCAGTGAAAGACAGCTCCACTGAGACCCAGAAGACTTGTCTTACCCACTAACAGAGGCCTTGATGTGGTGCCCAGAGCCCACCTCTTACCCCTGAGGCAGGACACTGTGGGCATATGCTCTTTTGGGGAGACCAAGGACAGAGCCAATCTGGCAACAGACCAGCAAGCAAGACTAACAGATAGAGAACAAAGCCAACTAACAAAAAAAAAAAAAAAAACCCTAGGCAAAAGAGAGAAAACTACTTCCAGAATAAACTAAGCAAGAAAATTAGATACCTCAACACCAGAAGAAAATCATGACTCATACCAGGAAGTAAGATGATATGGCCCAACAAAAGGGACAAACTAACACCTCAAATGAAATACAGGAGTTGAAACAACTAGTTAATGATTTCAAACAAGTTGAAGAAAAAAATATAGAAAAAGAGATGAAGAATATAAAGAAGACATTGGACAACCATATAGAAGAAATTGAAAGCTTAAAAAAAACAAATGACACAACTTATGCAAATGAAAGACACAAGAGAAGGGATGAAAAACACAATGGAGAATACAACAGCAGATTGAAGAGGCAGAAGAAAGGATTAGAGACCTAGAGGACAGGACATCTGAAATCCAACACACTAAAGAACAGATAGGGAAAAGAATGGAAAAATATGAGCAGGACCTCAGGAGACTGAATGACAACATGAATCACGTGAATATACATGCTATGGGTGTCCCAGAAGGAGAAGAGGAGGAAAAAGGGACAGAAAGAACAATGGAGGAAATAATTGAAAACTTCCCAACTCACATGAAAGACATAAAATTACAGAGACATGAAGCATGGTGTACTCCAAACAGAAGAGATTCAAATAAACTGACTCCAAGATACTTACTAATCAGACTGACAAATATCAAAGACAAAGAGAGAATTCTGAAAGCAGCAAGAGAAAAGCAATCCATCACATACAAGGGAAACTCAATAAGATTAAGTGCAGATCTCTCAATGGAAACCATGGAGCTGAAAAGGAAGTGATATGATATATTTAAGATACTAAATGAGAAAAATTGCCAACCAAAAAATCTATATCTAGTAAAACTGTCCTTCAAAACTGAGGGGGTCATGTCTATGCCTGCCAGGCCACGGTCTGCTCTCCCAGCAGTAGCACATCACCTCTAAGTCTGGGCAATCCATGGGCTGTGGTGAGCGTCAAAATGACAGACTATAGTGAGGAGCAGCACAACAAGCTGGAGACCCTGGAGTCCATCTGCCCTGACTCCTTCACAGTATTATCAGAAAATCCACCCACTTCACCATTACTGTGACATCTGAGGCTAAAGAAAATGATGAAACTGTCCAGACTATGCTCCATTTTACATATAGTGAAAATACCCAGATGAAGCCCCCCTTCATGAAGTATTCTCCCAGGAGTATCTAGAAGATTATGATGTCTCAGATGTTTTAAAATTATTAGCACTATAGGCAGAGAAAAATCTTGGTATGGTAATGCTCTTTACTTTAGTGTCAGCTGTGCAAGAAAAATTAAATGAAATAGTAGATTAAGTAAAAACTAGAGAGAAGAAGAAAAGAATCAAAAAAGAAAAGGAAGCAGAAGAATCTGAAAAGCAATTATTTCATGGCACTCCTGTTACAATTAAGAATTTATTAAGTTGGAAGGTCAAGTTTGATGCAGAGCTGCTAGAGATGAAAAAGAAATGAATGAAAGAACAAGCAGGAGAAAATAAATTGAGTGGGAAGCAGCTATTTGAAACAGATCATAATCTTGACCCATCTAATACCCAGTTGTTGGAGGATGCTGGAAACACATGGAGGTAGATGAGTCTCTGTTTCAGGAAATGGATGATTTGGAGCTGGAGAATAATAAGGATGATCCTAGCTACAATCCTGCTGACCAAGAGAGTGACTCGACCTACTGATGAACTGGCCCCATCTGCTGAGAGGCCTGACTGCCACAGCATCTGTGGCTCTGCTGAGAGGATTGTGATTTTCCATTCTTTTTTTTCCTAAGAAAACGTAATTTTCAGGAGAATACTCTTCTGGTAACGTTCATCATCGAACTTAATAAACAGACGTTAAAATTAGAAAAAAATGAGGGAGAGTTTTAAATATTTACAGGTAAACAAAAACAGAGACTTTGTGAACAAGAGATATCCTCTACGAGAAACACTAAAGGGAATGCTACAAGTAGATAGGAAAAGACAGGAGAAAGGGGTTTGGAGAAGAATGTGAAAATGAAGATCAGCAGTAAGGGTAAAGAGAGAAAAAAATCAAAATTAAAATATGAGAGAATCCAAAAGACAAAATTATTGAAGAAAATATGGCCTTTACAGTAATAACATTGAATTTTAATGGATTAAACTCCACAATCAAAGACACAGATTGGCAGAATTGATTAAAAAAAAAAAAAACAGAATCCATCTATATACTGTCTACAAGAGACTCAGTTAAGACCCAAAGACAAAAACACGTTGAAAATGAAAGTGGGAAAAAGATATTTCATGCAAAAAAACAGAAAAGAATGTGGGTAGCCAAACTAATACCAGACAAATGAGATTTCAAATGTAAAGAAATTAATAGAGAAAAAGAAGGACACTATGTATTAATACAAGGGACCATTCATCAGAAACACATATGCACAGAGCCAGAGGATCCCAAAATGCATGAGGCAAACATTGACAACACTGAAGGGAGAAGGAGACAAATCTATAATAATAGTTGGAGACTTCAATACACCACTTTCATCAGCAAACAGAACATCTAGACAGGGGATCAAAAAGGAAACAGATCGCAAATAACACAACAGATGAACTAGGTTTAACAGACATATATAGAACACTGCACCCAACAACAACAGGGTAAACATTTTTCTCGAGTGCTCATTGATCATTCTTGAGGCTACACCACATGTTGGATCACAAAGCAGATATCAATAAATTTTTAAAGATTGAAATTATACAAAGCACTTTCTCAGATCACAAGGGAATGAAGATGGAAATCAGTAACAGGCAAAAAGCTGAAAAATTCAAAATAACGTGGAGGCTAAACAACACACCCTTAAACAAGCAGTGGGTCAAGGAAGAAATTGCAAGATAAATCAATAAATATATCAAGGCAAATGAAAATGAAAACATAACATATGAAAACCTATGGGATGCAACAAACTAGAGCTGAGAGGGAAATATATTGTCCTAACTGCCTATATTAAAGAAGAAGAAAGAGCAAAAATTGAAGACTTAACTGCTTACCTGGAGGAACTAGAGAAAGAACAGCAATCTAGCCCCAAAGCAAACAGAAGTAAAGAAATAACAAAGATTAGAGCAGAAATAAAGGTAACTGTGAATATGGAAACAATAGAGAGAATAAATAAAACCAGAAGTTGGTTCTTAGAGAAAAATCAATAAAATCAATTTGTCAGCTAGGCTGACAAAGGAAAAAAGAGAGAGGATGCAAATAAATAAAATCATAAATGAGAGGGGGGAACATTACTTTTGACCCCACAGAAATAAAGGAGATAATAGAATTTTATAAATAACTATATGCTAAACACTAAACAATCTAGATGAAATGGACAACTTCCTAGAAAAGAATGAACAACCAACTCAAGAACAGAACAACTCAAACCAAAAATCACAAGTAAAGAGAATCAGTCATCAAAAACTCCCCAAAAAGAAAAGTCCAGGACCAGATGGCCTCACATGTGAATTCAACAAAACATTTTAGAAAGAATTAGTACCAATCCCACTCAAACTCTTCAAAAAACCTGAAGAAGATGATGGTAAGCTACCTAATTCATTCTATGAAGGCAACATTATCCTAATACCAAAGCCAGGCAAAGATAATACAAGAAAAGAAAATTATAGACCAATCTCTTTAATGAATATAGATGCAAAAATCCTCAACAAAATGCTTGCAAATCGAAACCAGCAGCACATTAAAAGAATTATACACCATAACCAAGTAGGTTTTACCCAAGTATGCAAGGGTGGTTCAATATAAGAAAATCAATTAATATAATCCACCACATCAATAAATTAAAGAGGAAAAACCACGTGATCATCTTGATTGATGCAGAAAAGGCATCTGACAAAATTCAGCATCCTTTCCTGATGAAAGCACTTCAAAGGATAGGAATAGAAGGTACAGTAGTTAGGTTCAGTCAACTTGGCCAGGTGATGGTGCTCAATTGTCCCATTGCTACGGGCTTAAATCATCAACATGTGAAATTCAACTATGTCTCATTTCATCTGAGTTTGGTTAAAGGGAGTGCCTTCTATAATGAGTGAGGCTTAAAAGGAAAGGTCAGAAGATAAAGAAACAGTATAGCCCAGCAGAGCTCAGCAGCCTTGCATGCCTCACCTCAGCACTCAGAGCCAGCTCAGACTGAGACAATTGGAGATGCAGAAAGGACATGTCCCAAGGAAAGTTATTTGAACCCAGAAACCAGGAGAGGAGGCTAGCAGGTGTTGCCAGGTGCCTTCCCACGTGACAGAAACCCAGAGGAAAGCCAGCTGCCCTTTCTCTAAGGAACTGTAAATTTGTAACTAAAACAGAAGGGAACTTCCTCAACATAATAAATTGAATATATGAAAAACCCACAGCTAACATCATACTCAATGGGGAAAGATTGGAAGCTTTCCCTCTAAGATAAGGGACAAGACAAGGATGAACACTATCACTATTGATAGTCAACATTCTGCTGGAAATTTTAGCTAGAGAATTAGGCAAGAAAAAGAAACACAAGTCATCCAAATTGGAAAGGAAGAAGTGAAATTTCCATTGTTTGCAGATGACATAATCTTGTATGTAGAAAATCTTTTAAAAATTGACAGTAAAGCTACTAGAGCTAATAAATGAGGACAGCATAGTGGCAGGATATAAGATCAACATGCAAAAATCAGCTGTTTCTAAAAACCAGCAATCTACAAGATGAAGAAGAAAACAAGAAAAGAAATTCCACTTACAATAGCAAACAAAAGGATAAAAATATATGGAAATAAATGTGAGACCTATACACATAAAACTACAAAACAGTACTAGAGGATATCAAGGAAGACCTAAATAAATGGAAGGACATACCCTGTTCATGAACTGAAAGGCTGAATATAGTTCAGATGTCAGTTCTACCCAAACTGATTTACAGATTTAATGCAATAAGAATTAAAATCCCAACAACTCACTTTACTGAAATAGAAAAACCAGTATCAATTTATTTGGAAGAACAGGGTGCTCCAAATAGCTAAAAATATCTTGAGAAAAAAAAATGAAGTGGGAGGTCTCACACTACCTGACTTTGAGGCATATTACAAAGCTACCATGGTCAAAATAACATGGTACTGGCATAAAAATAGATCTACTGACCAATGGAATTGAACTGAGTATTCAGAAATAGACCCTCTCAACTATGGATAATTGATCTTTGATAAGGTGGTCAAGTCAACTCAACCGAGACAGAGCAGCCTCTTCAACAAATGGTGCTTAGAAAACTGGATATTCATTTTCAGAGGAATAAAAAAGGACCCCATCTCACATCTTATACAAAGATTAACTCAAAATAGGTCAAAGACCTAAACATTAGAGCTAAGACCATAAAACTTCAGAAGCACATGTAGGGATCTGTCTTAAGGATCTCATGATAGGCATTGGTTTCCTAGACCTTACTCCCAAAGCAACAGATAGATGGGATCTCGTCAAAATTGATCACTTTTGCACATCAAACGGTTTTGCCAGGATAGTAAAAAGGCAGCCTACCCAATGGGAGACAATACTTGGAAACATATCAGATAAGGGTTTAATATCCAAAATATATAACAAGATTTTACAACTCAACAACAGGAAGACAAATGATTCAACTGAAAAATGGGGAGAAGACATCGATAGGCACTTTTTCAAGGAAGAAGAAGTGCAAACGGCACCAGAACATAAGAAAAGATACTCGATTTCACTTAGAACTAGGGACACGCAAATCAAAACCACCATGAGACATCATCTTACACCTACTAGAATGGCTATTACAAAAAAAAAAAAAATGAAAACTACAATTGCTGAAGAGGATATGTGGAGAAATAGGTACACTCATTCACTGCTGGTGGGAATGCAAAAGGTATAACTGCTCTGGAACACAGTTTGGCAGTTCCTCAAGAAGCTAAATATAGAACTGCTGTGTGATCCAGCAATCCCATTACTGAGTGTACATTCAGAAGGACTGAAAGCAAGGACACCTACAGACATTTGCACACCAATGTTATAATGGCATTTTTCACAATTGCCAAGAGATGCAAACAGCCTAAATATCCATCAGCAGATGACTGAATAACCAAACTGTGGAATATACATATGATGGAATATTATGCAGCATTAAGAGAGAATAGTCGCACTAATATGAGCTAACATTAATGAGTGAACTTTGAGATTTAAAGTTGAGAACACAGGTTATCAGGAGATAAAGGATGGAATATGGGCACTTGATACTGAAGGAGGTCAGAAGGTCCAACAGGGTTGATTGTAAAGATCTAGAAGTGGACAGCACAATACTATGTGACTGTCGTACTGTATTTTAAGTATGTTGAACAAAGCTGAAGGTGACTATAGTTGAAAGAGGAAAGCTAGGGGCATGTGTGACATCAGAAGGAAAGAGGATAAAAACCAAGACTGTATAACATAGGGAAACAGAGTGCAAATGACGGTAATTACATGCACAAAGAAAAGAAGCTTTCACTTGAGGGCGAACAATTAAAGGTCACCATCGTAAGGCATTAAAAAGGGGACAGTCCATGGAAACAGGCAATTAATGCAAACTGAGGTCTATGGTTAACTGAAACACTGCTGTGCTCTTGCATTAACTGGAACAAAGGCAATTAACCAAAGCTAACTGTCAATAACGAGGTGGGTATAATGGAACTGTATGGGATTCTTGTTGTTCCTCTTCTTTCTCCTTTTTTTCTCTTTTCTCCTCTTCTCTCTTTGTGGAAGAAATGGAATGTTCTCATGTAGACTGTGGTGGTGAGTGCATAACTATGTGATTATAACTTAGGGATGACGATGTAATTATACCATAGGGAAGGAGAAGGGGGCAGTCCCTTTGGAGGGCAGTGTGGTGGTTCCATAGGAGACTAAATATTGAGGTGACATGATCCTGCAAGCCCATTAGTAGACAAAGACGACAAAACTGAAAGCAGGGACATGAACAGGCATTCGCACACTGGTGTTTATGACAGCATTTTTCACAATATGCAAAGGATGGAGGTGGCCTAAGGGTACAATGACTGATGAATGGAAGGGCAAAATGTGTTGTATACATATGAAAGAACAATGAGCAGCCACAGAAAGGAATGAAGTTGTGTAGCACGCAACTAGGAGAATGAACCTTGAGAACACTGTGTTGAGTGAAATAAGCTGGAAACATATGGTCTCACTAATATAAATTAATGAGAAAACTGAGAATTGAATTTGAGTGCCTAGGTTATCGGGAATAAAAAGTGGGCAGAGTGGGCAATCGATGATTAAGGAGTACAAAAATGCTCAAACAAGGCTTATTATAAAGATTCCTAGATTATAAGCTCTTACAGCAGTCACATCTATTCCTAAGTTTTAACTGTTCTTTCTAAATTCTGAGTTTCTGTGCCCTTTATGTATAACCTGGTAGTTCTCTGCAACACTGGGTATCTGTGAGAAGCCTAAGACTCAGAATTAGTTCTGCAGCACTGAAAGCCAGCATTAGTCCACACAACTGTTAAAATAGCTGAAAAAAGAGGTCAGACTAGAATTAGAAATGTGTATGTAATGGACGTGGTTAGTACTAAGGTAAATCAGAATACAGGGTAAAGGATGATACTGTTCATATTATGAAACGTCAACATCTATGGGAGACCAAAGGAAGAGGTGTTTATTTGGCCCAAAATTTAAATTTTTTGTATCACACTATCTAATATAACCTGTCTGGTCAGTTTATTTAAACAACCTAACTACATGGAACCTAGAAGAGGGAATAAGATCTTATTACTCTGTGCAGGCTAATGTAATACCTGGATACATTCAAGAGTATTTGGGGCAGAAAACAAAACAAAACAAGAAAAAGTATTTGCAAAGTTCTGTTGAGGGACTAGGGGAAAATGTGGATCTATTTTCCACCTGGGGAAATCCTGATACTCTCTCGGGCATTAATTTAATAAGCCAAGCCCTTGATTCCTGAGGCTTGCCCTTATGAAACTTATTCCTGTAGTGGTGAAGTCAGGCCAGCATGTAATTATGCCTAAGAGTCACTCCCAGAGACTCTCTTCTGTTGCTCAAGTTGCCTCACGTTTTAAACCAACTCTGCAAATAAAATCCTTACCCTCCTCAATCACATGCATGACAACCAGGGGTGGAAGCATCCCTGGCAACATGGGATGACTCCACCGAGGGAGCCTGGCCCTGGCACTGTGGGATTGAGAATGACCAAAAGGAGGGAAACAAATGGAACAAAATACAGTTTCAGTGGCTAAGAGATTTCAAATAGAGTCGAGAAGTCATTCTGGAGTTACTCTTAAGCAAGCTTTAGCCAGACGTTTCAAACTACCACAGTATTCCATGTCCCAACAGTATTCCTAAAATCTCGAGGGAGTACCTTGTGCTCTAAGTCTCCATAAAACTTTTTCTTAGTAAGTTTATTTTCTAAGAAACTTAAGAGCTCCAGATTGAGCCTTGACCATACAAATCCTGAAACCCACAGTTACCAATCTCTCCAAGGATAACAACAGGTTCACTCCTGTACCCCAGAAGGTCAACACCCCTTTTCAGCACAAAGATGTTAAAATGCTCGTTGCCCAGATATCCATGAAGAACGAAAGATCAAGTGAGAGGAAGGAGGTATAACTGAGAAATGAGGTTTAACAAATGATTGTGACTACTGACTCATTACATAGATATTTCTTTATATATCTAGTGTTTGAGAATAGCCATAAGGAAATACCTGAAGTTGATGAACCATAATCCAGTAGCCCTGTCTTTGATAATGATTATATAACTTTATAGCAAAAAAAAAAAATAGTCAGTTGCCCGTGTTTGTATGATCTACTTCTGGATGTTTTGTTTTGTTCCACTGTTATATATGTGTGTGTGCATGTTCAATACTATCCTGTCTTAGTTACCCTACCTCTTCTGTAGTATTCAAAAATGGGTAGGTTACAATACTTGTGGTCAATAAGACAGAGGAGTAAGGGTTAAGGGATGTTTGGGATTTTCTTTTCTCTTAATTTCATTTTCTGGAGTAATGCAATGTTCTAAAAATGATCATAGTGATGAATACACAGCCATGTGATGACCTTTGAAGCACTGATTGTGTACTATGGATGGATTTATGGTGTATGAAGATACCTTAATAAAAATACATAACAATTGAAAAGACTAATAATCCAATTAAAATTTGTGAGAGGTCCTGAGTAGATATACAAATGGCCAACAAGCACATGAAAAGATGAGCATCATCATTTGCCATCAGGAAACGCAAAACAAAGCCACAATGAGACACCACTTCACACCCAGCAGGGAGGCTAAATGAAAAAAAAAAAGGGAAAATAAGTGTAGGTGAGAATGTAAGAGAAACTGGAACCCTTGTACGTTGCTGCTGGGATTGTAAAATGGTACAGCCCCTCTGGAAAACAGTTTGGCAGTTCCTCAAAAAATTAAAAATATAATTACTGTCAGATCCAGCAAGTCCAATGCTAGGTATACACTCAAGAGAACTGAAAAAATATGTTCACACAAAATCTTGTTAATGAATGTTCACAGAATTATTCATAATATCTAAAAAATAGGAACAACCTAAATGGATAAACAAAATGTGGTAGAACCATACAATGGAATGTTATTCAGCCATAAAAAGAAATGAAGTTCTGACACACGTAACAGCACAGATGGACCTTGAAAATACGCTAAGTGAATCAAGCCACTTACTAGAGCCCACATATTGCATGGTTCCTTTGATATGAAAGGTAAATCCACAGAGACAGAGCAAATATTAGTGGTTGCCAAGGGCTAAAAGGAGTGGTGAGTGCGGAGTAACCACTAATGGGTACAGGGTTTCTTTGGGGGTGACTCCCCAATTAGAATCTCTAATGTTCTCAGATGACACTGCAGTGAGAACTGCATACCCTCATGAATAGGCAAAAAACCATCACACTTTGTACTCGAAAAGGATGAATTTCATGGTATATGTGAGTTATTCAATTTTAAAAGTCAGTCAGCATAATCCACCAGGCTAACAGCCTACAGAAGATAACCATACAACACTCAACTCGTGGAGAATGAGGCCCAGTCTGCCGTGTTCACTGCATCTTCATGAGCTCAACGCTCTCCTTCACAGCTGGGGAGCACAGTGCTCTGGTGTGGGGGGACAGGCTCATCACAAGGAGGCTCAGATACAGTGAGTTTAGAAAACGTCACCCACTAACACATCAGCACACTGCCTAGCCTTAGCCACGCCTGGCAACTTTCCAGGTTTTTTTTTTTTCATTTTAAATGAACAATGATGCTGAAATAGCAAAACCCCAAAATTTTCTGGGGCTTCTGTGTGATCAAAGGCAAGGAAAGAAAGTGGAAAATATAACTGCATATTTATAAGTAAAGTGTTCTTTCAAACAAACAAAAAAAGACAAAGTAGAATTAATTGGGCATGTAACATAATAAACCCATTCTTTGAAAAACTAGGTGTTTGGGTCCCTTTATCACCAATGCCTCCTTGCTAGCAGCCCGGCCCTCACCCCTGTCTGGAGAAGCATGTGTGTGTGGCAGGTATGTCAGAAGAAAATATAAGTAGCTTCTTTAATATACATTATCACAGTTATTATAGCTTAGGAGGGGCATAATAAATTTTTTTAAGTCAATTTAAAACTCTTACTCAAAAAACACCATGGGTTGCCAGTGGCTGTTTTGGGGGTGAAACCCTGGGGAGCCTGCCAGGACTCCTTGAACCCCTCACGGATTACCCCATCATGACCCCAGGAAGCCGAGGAGCCCTTCTCCTGCTCACTCACTGAATGTCAACACTCCCCTCCTTTGGAGAGCCACACAAAACTGTCTGGTCCATACGGAAAAGCACAATCTGCTTATTTCTCTCATGCAGCAATGTGGCAAAAGCCTTGGGTGCCTGTAAAATGTAAACCGCATCCCTTGGCTGCAAGTAACGC
Organism: Myrmecophaga tridactyla; assembly: GCA_004026745.1. Taxonomy (NCBI): domain Eukaryota; kingdom Metazoa; phylum Chordata; class Mammalia; order Pilosa; family Myrmecophagidae; genus Myrmecophaga; species Myrmecophaga tridactyla. Next base: position 31,921 of record PVIY010017208.1, read on the forward strand.
ATCACTCAAGAAATAACAGCAGGACTGGGCAGCCTGATCAGACGTTGAGCACGCATTTCTATGCATTAAAGCCTCTATGAGCATCAGTGCAACTTAATTCCCTCTGCAGCCCTCAAAGCTTCATTATCCTCAATTTACAGATGAGGAAACTGGGCTCAGGCATGCTGATGCTGCCCTCCTCAGGTCTCACAGTGAGCAGGTGGCAGAGACAGAACTCAAGATCAGTCTCTCTTGCTATTTACCAAGATGAGGGGCCAGGCAGGCAAAATCCTCTGTTTGAGATGCATGAACATCAACAATCAGGCTCCTGCTTCCCTGCCCAGCCGCTTCACACCTAGACCCCAGACATCACAATCCACTACCGTCAGTAGCTTCCCAGAGACCCTGAAGCAAACTTTGCTTGCAGTGAACACTGCCAAGCTGTCTGGTAGGTCCTCCTTTCCTGTGCCCCGCTTTTCTGCCTGGCACCCTTCTGTGCATCTATCAAGACCCAATGCCAGGGCCCTTCTGCCAGGAAGACTGCCGAGGTCCTCTACTCCACCAAGCAAACTCTGCCCCCCTTAACTTGACCTACTTCACCATCAAAATCCTGGGTCTTAGCAGCCATAACCCACAGGATCTCATGAGGAGAGGGGCTTACCAATCATGGATAGGAAGATGGACTAGTTTATGGGGCTTCCCCACTCAGGAACCAACAAAGCTCCTCAGCACAGCCCTAGAAGCAACCACTACTAACCCCATTTTATAGGTGAGAAAGCCAAGCACAGACAGGTCAACTGCCATACTTTCCATGACCACCACCACAAATCACCACCAACTGGGTGGCTTGAAACAACAAAACTTCATTCTTGCACAATTCTCAAGGCCAGAGTGCAAGATCAAGAAATCAGGACCATGCTTCCTCCAGGGCTCTCAGGGAAAATCCTTTTTGCCTCTTCCAATTCCTACTGTTCCTGGTCATCCTTGGCTTATGTCTGCATCACTGCAATCCCTGCCTCTGTGTCCACACAGTCTTCTCCTCTCCTCCAGGTCTTCTTCTCGTCTTTCTCTTACAAGGACATTTACCACTGGATTTAGGCCCCCCTCCCCAAATCCTGGATGATTTCATCTTGAGACTTTACCGTAATTGTATCTGCAAAGATCTTAAAGTTCCATTCTGAGGTTCCAGGTGAACATATATGTTTGGGGAACATCAGCCCATCCTCTGTATCAACCAATGTGCCCCAGGTCACAAAGCCAGTAACTGGCAGGAGTGAGAGGCGACCCAGCAGGCTGACCACACCTGCTCATACTGACCCCCTTCATCATCCTGCCTCAAAGAAGGGGAATCAAAAGCCCCAAGAGCAGACACACCAGCAGATGCCACAGCCAACCACCCCAACACCTTCTTCTCCCTTGATGCCCCAACACTGCGGCTGCTAAGCCAGAGGCTCTCTTTCCCAGGCTGTCTCATGCTAGGGGATGCTGCGTGGCCCATGTAAACCAAGGAAAAATAGAAAATGCCTCCTTGAGAGACAGACATAGCCAGTGATACCCTGTATAGGCAGAATTCTAAAACGCCCCAAGATTCCCATCCTGGAGCACATACACCTTCTCCAGGTGTTCAATAAAACACTAATCTAGGTGCAGCTGTGAAGGGTCTTGTAGCCATAATTAAGGTCTCAAATCAGGTGACTTGTAAAAAATCAAAAGGGAGATGATCCTGGGTGGGCTGGACCTAATCAGGTGAGCCCCCAAAAGGGAAGGGGCTCTTCTTGGTGAAAGAGATGCAAAGATGGAGGGGACAACATGGTACAAAATGCAGGTGGTCTCTAGGAACTAAGAGCAGCCCTGGCTGACAGCCAGCAAGGAAACAGGACCCTTAGTCCTACAAACGCAAGGAACTGAATTCTGCCAACAACCTGGATGAGCTTGGAAAAGACCCTGTGCTGGTCTGAAGCTGTTATGTACCCCTAGAAAAGGCCACGTTCTTTTAATCCATTCATGTGGGTGCAGACCTTTTATGGGGGGGGACCTTTTGATTATTTTGTTTCAATTGAAACGTGACCCACTCAATTCAAGGTGGGTCTTAATCCATTTTACTGGAGTCCTTTATGAGAGAATAAAAGACCAAAAAACCCCAGAGATGCTTGGATAGAGCTCAGAGACAAAAAAGATCAGCAGATGCTGGCCATGTGCCTTTCCATGTACCAGAGGAACCCCAGTTGCCAGACCTTTCTTCAGACGGTATCTTCCACTTGATGCCTTAATTTGGACATTTTCATGACTTTAAAACTATAAATTTGTAAACTAATAAATCCCTATTGTAAAAACCAACCCATTTTTGGCATATTGCATTCCAGCAGCTTTAGCAAACCAAAGCAGACCCCAAGAAAACTCAGCCCACAGGCATCCTCATTTTGGTCTTTAAGGCCCTAAGCTTAGAACCCAGTCATACCATGCCTGGACTTCTGACTTGTGGAACCATGAACTACTAAATGGGTGTTGTTTTAAGCCATTATGTTTGTGGTAATTTGTTACACACCAATTGAAAACTAGTACACACCCCTTCCACATGCTTCCTACCTTAAAGGTGAAGGCTAGAGCTATGGAAGCCATCTTGTGACCATGAGACAAAAGCATTAGAAAGAAAAATTTAACATGCTCAGTATGGCATGGAATTAAAAACAGAAAGAGCCTGTGGCCCTGTGATAGGCTGTTAGAAATGGTCCTCAACAATTCAGACCTCTCTGTGCCCAGAGCCCTTCTGCAATGAGATGTGCCACTCCAGCTATCACCAGGGGAGTCTATTTAGAGAAACAGACACCCTTGAAACTAGACTGGTCTTATGACTTGCTCTGAGCAACAGAACAGGGAGGACGTCACATTCTGGAGATGACTGAGAACAGGCCTTAAGGAGCCTTGGAGGTACATCTGTTCCTTGAGGGAACCCAGTCTCCACATAAGGAAGCCCATGCTATCTACACAGAGAAGGAGGCCTGGGGAGGAGACGTCCAAGAGGGAGGCCACAGAGGTGAGAATAAGGTCTCAGACACAGGTGTGAGACCCAGCTGCCATCACAAGAGGAAAGAGATCCGCCATCCCACCAGCCTCCATGCATCAAAGCCATCCAAAAGGAGATATCAGACACGTGAATAAGGCCACACTGGACCCTCCAGTCTCAGGGAGGAGAGACAGACTCATGGGAAATGAAGTGACTGTTCTTTCGGGCCTCTAAGTTTGGGGATGATTTGTTACTTGGCAATAAATAACTGATTTAGACCCCAAGCACAGCAGTAGCCCACATTAAATACTTCTTCCAGGCATGGTCCACTCAGAAGATTAAATGTTTGCCCGATCAACTGACCTGTGACGTCCAGGCGGAAGGAGACCTTCTGGCCCCCGGCCTCACAGCTGTACTCCCCAGCGTCCGCCTTGCCCACCTGCTGCACCACCAGCCGCCGCCCACGGCCCGTGGCCTCCACGCGCACTCTAGAGCTTGCATTGAGCTTCTTGCCATCCTTGTACCACGTCACCTCCGTCTGGGCCTGGGCCACCTCGCAGCTCAGCGTGGCGCTGCTCCCCGCCTCGGCCTGCACCTCGCCGCGTGCCAGCTGCTCCTTGGCAAACACCACCTTGGGCTCTGGAGGACAGGAAGGAACACACAGAGTCAGAGACCCCAAATCACAGGAAATGAAATTTCCATTTCAGAGGGTGCTCAGTGACCCTTGAGCCCTATAGACACTAATCACAGGACATTCTATAAAAATGGTCCACTTTGGGGTGAACATCTCTTCCATGGAAGAGATGGAAACCTCAACCCAAAGAAACCACTTACTGGCCCCTTCTCCCTTGGTTACAGTGAGGCCAAAGCTATGCTGAATGTGACTGGGGCTTCTCTTTTACACAGGAAGGAAACCTCACCCATTGAAAAAACTGCTTACAATTTTTTTAACTAGAATAAACTTAACATATGCACAGATCCGGTGCACCATTTAATGAGTTTTGACAACTGGATTATTATCAAGATATAGAATGATTCATTGCTCTAGGAAGTTCCCATTCACCCCTTACTCTAAAGCAACCACCATCCTCATTTCTAAGCTATGCAACTTCTGCTGTCCTCGAACTTCATATAAATGGAAACATATGGGACAGATATAAAACAGTCTTACTTTTAACCAGTGCAGGTGCACATTAACTAGCTTAAAACATACACACACACGAACTAGAATAATGCAAAACAAAGTTTAAATTAAAGAAATTTACCCTGCCCTACCCCTCCACAAGCCCTCATACTGTACCTGGGTCCTGAGAAACTCCAGTTTAAATTCTCTCAGTTCTTAATTTTTTTCTAGCATCTGCCTTCCTACTTCTAAATATGTACATGCTGTAACTTTATTTTTTATTAATGATAAATGTTTGATAAAGAATATCTATAAAATAAAGAAAAAACAAACACAGTCCATCACCCACGGACTCACCACCCAGTGAGAGGAAACACTGTCAATATTTCCAAGGTCCTCCTTGGGATGCCCTCCCTAATCTCTCAGAAGTCACCCTATCCTGAATCCTGGTTTTGGGGGCTCCCTTGCTGTTCTTTGTAGTTTTACCACGGATGTTTAAGCATAGGTCTGGGAGCCAGGCTGCCCTGATCTCAGTCTCTGCTTAGCTACTTGCAGGCCCTGTGACTCCACAAGGCTGGACAGAGTTTCTTAAGCTCTTTACACTTTAAGGTCATCATCCCTAGAGTGGAAATGACGGTTTTCCCTCTGTGATGAGTGTGGTGGACTTTGCAACAGGCTGAGAACTGTGTCAAGCAATTCCAGACATGATATAAATTACAGCCACAGTGTTGTTTTTCATTGCTTTCTTTAAACATATACAAAAGTTATTGCTTTTCTAATTCAACATCATGTCCGACATTATGTCCTCGAGATGCATCTTTTTTTATTTGGTCATGTAGCTCTATACTCATTCTCACTGCTTTGCAGCATTCCATTGCACCAAGAGAACACAATATGATTTAGCAATTTATCTTTTCTTGATAAACATTTGGGATGCATTCATTTTGCTTTCTTATTTTGTTCTGTCTTTTTTCCTATTAGACACGGGTTTTGTTCAGTTAATTTTTTTTTTTTTTGGCATTTTAACGCTATTAAGGAGACACGGTCTTTTTTTTTCCCTTATATTCCATCCAGCAATTTTAGTTCTCAGTAGGAGGATTTGTCTAAACAACAAAGCCCACAATCACCAGAAACAGAAGTCCTATATGATTCTTTTTTTTTTTCACCACTTCCTAAACTTTTCTTATGCCTCTGATTCCTTCATTTATGTTTCTACCACTTTAAACATACTTATTTTAGCATCTCTACCTGATAACCAGGGAGCAAGAGTCTTGTAGCAACAACAGTCCAATGTGAACTTCCCGGGACCCCCTTCCCTTCTCTCACTTCCTCTAATGTCTTTCCTGCAGGTGTCAGAAACTGCAGGCAGTAGAGTGGGTGAGGAGGAAAAGGAGAAGAGGGAAGGGCTGTCCCCACCACTACACCTGGATAGGAGAGAAGACAAAGCTTCAGTTGGAGTTTTCCTGATTACATGGGACTGAGCACTTTATTATGACTGAAAATGTAGTGCTTTATAGTGATCTCACATGTTCTAAGAATGAAAAGAAAAACCACAGGCCTATGTATGTTCCTAAACAAGGGCAGGAAGGACCCTTCTGACTCCAAATGAATATTAAAGGGACTGTGGAAGACAAAATAAAATGCTTGTTGATTATGTGCTACGAATACTGATTTTTTTTTCTCAAAATTACTGTTTGTATAAGGAAAGAGACCCTGAGGCGGAGAGGAGTAGCCATTTGAGGCTAAGGGGGCATCTGCTATTCTCCGAGGGATCAGGAGTAAACAAAACACACAGAGGAGCAGGTGCACCCAGGTGTGAGGCAGCAGGTAGGTACTCTGCCACCCAGACAGACCCAGTGACACCCTCAGAGGACCCACCTGTGACGTCCAGGCGGAAGGAGACCTTCTGGCCCCCGGCCTCACAGCTGTACTCCCCGGCGTCCGCCTTGCCCACCTGCTGCACCACCAGCCGCCGCCCACGGCCCGTGGCCTCCACGCGCACTCTAGAGCTTGCATTGAGCTTCTTGCCGTCCTTGTACCACATCACCTCCGTCTGGGCCTGGGCCACCTCGCAGCTCAGCGTGGCGCTGCTCCCCGCCTCGGCCTGCACCTCGCTGCATGCCGGCTGCTCCTTGGCAAACACCACCTTGGGCTCTGGGGGACAGGGAGGAACACGCGCGGTCAGAGCCTCAGACCACACCTAGGGCACGGCACAGAACCTGGAGCTCACACCAGAGCCCAGGGATGGCCACGGCAGGTAAAGCATTTAACAACAAAGACATTATAACAGTGTGTAAATGAGAGCACAGCTCTTCGGGTCCATGTACACCCTAAAATGGTCCACAAGGGATTTCAGCTCCAGCCCCACCTTCACCCACTGCTCTGCCCGCTCCTGAAGCAACGTGAATTCCGGCCACAGCGATGCACGCGCGCTTGCACGCCTGCCCATCCTGCTCTCGGTCCTCCGCTCTCCAAGCCTCCACCTCCCACCCACCCGCGCCATTCTCACGACGGTACCCTGAAGGCTGTACGTCGCGGCCGGGGCCGCAGCCAAAGGGGCCGCAGAGGGCGGCATCGCGAGCGGGAAGGCGGAGGTAGCCCGGTGCCCCACAGCTAAAAGCCCGCCCGTTTCGTTCGCTTGGGCCGACAGAGGGAAGGCGAAAAGCTGAGTGATACGTGGGCCAATCAGGAGAGAGGGGTGTGTCAGTGTAGGCCAATCAAGACAAAGCTGTGGCCTCATGTACGGCAATCAGCAGAGCAATGTGCCAGGCATGGACCAATCAAAGGATAGTTGAGTGCCCCTGTGGGCCAATCACAAGGAAGCTGTGTGCCCCATGTAGGCCAATCAAGAGGAAACTCGGTGCCGCCGTGGGCCAATCACGAGGAAGCTTAGCACCCCGCATGGGCCAATCAGGAGGCTGGGTGGCTTCACCCGGCCTGGGGCCTTTATCCCTTTGCAGTGGCCGAGGTGGACAGCTGCCGCAGGGAGACAGGAGGGAAGGAGGGGTGGATGGACAGACGGTAATTATCAACGGGACAGTGCTCAGACGGAGCAGCCCAAGCTGAGCCACAGTGAGTGAGGAGCAGGCAGGTCTAGGAGGGAAGGGTATGGAACACACGCCTTGACATACATGCCCCATCATGACTCATGCCCACATCCCACAGAGAAAAGTTCCCATGCCACCTTAGGGACTGTTCCACCCGCGCAGGCCCGAGCCTAAGCCGAGACCCTACCAACTGGATGGCCGCAGGACAGCCGTTCGCAGCTGCACTGGCCCCTGACACCAGCTTCTGGGCTGTAGCACAGGACTGCAGAAACAACTGGGGGGCCTGTACCCTGGGTCAGCCCCCGGCTGGAGGCTGAGATCCGGTCTGCATCACACCCAGCAACCTAAGCTGAGCCAGAAGATGCGGGGGGTAGCAGAGGACTGCAGTGACCCTGTGAGGACACATCCTAGCCCCTGACCACTCCCAGACTGTAGGAGCGGCCAGGGCTCTGCTCTCCACTGCTAAACCAAAAGAACGCCGTGACCTAGCAGCAGGTGTGAGATTTTCTTCTAACAATAAGCACAGAGCAATGACAGAGTCGGTTCTGCCGTGGGTCTGCTCCGTTCTGCTTAGACAAGGACACAAGACCTGCAGGATCTGGGAGATGGCATGCAAAGCTAGGGACCAAGATAATGAAGGCCACCGAGAGGGAAGCTGCCACAGTCTTGGAGTGCATCGGGCTGTTCAAATGTGCCCTAGGGAGTTTCACACACAACACTCAAGGGTTCCCTCTGCCCTCCACCCATTGCTGGGACTCACCTGTGACGTCCAGGCGGAAGGAGACCTTCTGGCCCCCAGCCTCACAGCTGTACTCCCCAGCATCCGCCTTGCCCGCCTGCTGCACCACCAGCTGCCGACCTAGGCCTGTGGCCTCTATGTGCACCCTCGAGCTCGCATTGAGTTTTTTCCCGTCCTTGTACCACGTCACCTCCGTCTGCGCCTGAGCCACTTTGCAGCTCAGCGTGGCGCTGCTCCCCGCCTCGGCCTGCACCACGCTGTGTGCCGGCTGCTCCTTGGCAAACAACACCTTGGGCTCTGAGGGGACAGGGCATAGGGAGGGTCACACGGGTCTGGAGACCTTTTGTAGGTAAAGTTCCACCATAACAGGACTCTACATCCCACCCACAGCTCCCACCGTAAGGACCTTCATAGTCCAGGAGCTGGACATGTGGAGCTTCCCATGCGCAGGTGGCTCGTGCCCTGGCCCCAATGTGAAGGACTCATGGACACAGAGAGGACAGGCCTCAGCAAGCCTGATGGACAGCCAGGCCTGGGTGTCTGCAGGACAGACAGATGGCAGGCGTGCATGGACAGTGTGGAGAACCTCCTGTGTTCCAGGAGGGAGGGCAGAGCTAGGACTCTAAGGGCACAGCAAGAGGAGGCCCAGGGAGCCAACAGTTCTTAATAGGTGCAGAATGCCCTGTGACAAATTCTCACTTCAGTCTTCCCTCTCACAGTCCCTGGAATCCATCTGGTACATTTTCTATAGGAATACATCTCCATCCTTATCACTAAAACCACTTCCACTTTCCAAACACATCCCCCAATTTAGTCCAGCAGTGCAAGAACTATGTCACATTTTCTGCTTGGCACATGTACCAGCCATTTGATTTATAAAAGTTACTACAGATTACTATACTGCTGAAGGTTTTTAAACATTTTAAGTCTGAAATGCCAATCTGCTTGGCCCTGGAAGGCAGCAGGTATAAGTGATTAGATATGTGCATGGCTTTGTGAGGTCTCTCTCTCCTCATGTCCTATACGGGGCTGGGTGTGCTGGTCAGTGGCCCATGATGGCCCACTATGGAGATCCCAAGAGCCCCAAGGGGAACCCTCTCAGAGTTAGGGTCCGCCCTTTGTGTCCTCTCAGGCTCTGTTTCCCTATTTTTCAAATGAGGATAAAGGCTTCAAAACTACTTTTTTAAATGAAATACACAGGCTTGAGCCTAGCCCATGGGGCACAGGAGGTTTTGTCATGCCTGTGAGAGGTCCCAACTACAGAGGTGAGAGTCGAGTCTCCGCCAAAAAGAAAATAATCATCAAACAAAGACACAGGGCCCAGTATGGGAAAATCCAAAGCGAGGGTCACTGCCTACCAAGGAAATGCTAGCTAGTCAGATCCAGGGGTCAAGGTCAGATATCTTTCAGCGCAGGAATGCCTCCCCCAGGCACCTAAGAGCAGGCTGTTGCAAGACACAGTAGTGGGTGTCAATCCAGCTTGGGTTTTGCTATTGCACAGAAACCCACAAAAAAGGCCAGAAGCAGGTGCCATGGGGCTGCGGCAGGGACTGTATCACTACCCAGAAGTTAGCTCAGGACACAGCCCTGGCAGTCCTGACTGCACGGCAAAGCCCTGTTGGAGCTCAGCTAGTCTGAAAGCCTAGAGGGATGATGGAGACTCAGAGGCAAAGGGAAAAGAATTCTACTAAGGCCTGGGGTAAAACCGGGTTTAAGTTGATCCTGTCCTCTTGTTATCTTTTATTTTCTCTTTCACAGATTTTTCACTCCTATAAACGTTAGTTTTCTGATGTGACGTCTTGCCCTCCACCCCCCGCCCCAACCACTTACTGAAAAGGATTGAATGGAGGGGATCACGGAGCACAATGATTACAAGTGCTGGATGCAGCCAGACCTGCTCCCCACCCCACCCAAGCCCAGGCACACACTCTCGCCCACACCTGGAAGCAGGTGTTCTCACCTGAGACTCGGAGCTGGAAGTCCATGGAGTCCTCACCCACACGGCAGGTGTAGGTACCTTCGTCCTGCCTGGTGACCGAGGTTGCCACAAGCCGGTGCCGTGTCCCTGTGTCCTCCTGTGAGAAGCGCCGGGAGGACTGACTGAGCTCGATGCCATCCTTGTACCAGCGCACGCTCACGTGGGCCTCCGAGGTCTCACACTCAAACTGGGCCTGGCCCCCGGCAAACACCTCCACGCAGCCACCTGCTGCCTCCTTGTTCAGAAAATGGGTGAGCCCTGCAATGGCACAGAGGGTATCATTGGTTTGGGGGATAGCTGGGCAGGGTATACAGGCCCCAGTGTTAGGAGGCCCTGACTCTGAAGTAGCCACACACCCAACCACAGGCATCCCCAGGGGATGGCTACGAGGCTGTGGGTGCTCAGAGCTTATGGTGATTCTATGGTGATTAGAAGGCCCTTGGGCTTATACAGTCCCAGCCCAGCCCTGGAGCCCCCTTCAGAGAGCCTATGAGCAGGGACAGAGCCAGCCTCAGCTTGCTTACTCCCAGTGATGAGGAACTCATTACCCACCAAGGTGACCATTCCACTGTTAGAAAGTTTTTCCTGTGACTGAGATGAGGTTGTCCTGCCAACCCCGCTCCCCAACGCCTCTCCCCACAGGGTCCCCACAGCTCTGACATCCCCTCAGAGGTCAGCCCCAGTGGTTCGGGGGCACAGGGCATTCCTCCGTGCCACACTGGATAGACCCCGGTGAGTTAGACCCCAGACCCCAGTTTGGCCAGCTGATCACCTTGCACAGAAAGCTGGTAAGCGATGCGGTCCCCGCGGCTGAGGCACTCATACAGGCCTGCGTCATCTTGCGCCACATCTCGCACCAGCAGCACCCGCTGCCCAGCCGATGCCTGCACTTCGTACTTGGGGCCTGGAGGCAGCGCCCGGCCGTCCTTCAGCCACGTCACAGCTGCCGCCTGGTCCGACAGCTCGGCCAGTAGCTGTGCCTCCTCGTGCAGCCGTGCCGACACCTTCTGCGCTGTGGCTGGTGGCGGCTTGCTAATGGTTGGTGCCAGGGCTGCTGGGGGGACCGTGGGCAGTGGGGGCCAAGGGAAAGGGGACCACCGGCAGAGAAGGACAGAGTTAGAGGAGAGCAGGACAGAGGGGGCCATGGGCAGAGAGGATCAGACAGAGACGGGGGCGCCATGAGCAGAGAACAGAATTCACAAAGACAAAAAGATGGGGAGAGACAAAGCAAGAGTAGGACAGAGACCCAGAATGGAAAGAAAAAGTGATTAGAGAGAAAGAGAAAGAGAGAGACAAAAGCAGGATAGATAGAAAGCCCAGGGAGAGAGAAATGTAAAGGAGAGGTACATTGGAAAAGTAAAGGGGGACAGGGAAAAATGGAGGAGAGGCAGAACCATGAGAGACGAGGGGGTGTGAGAAACCGAGGATGGTGTAGGGCGGGAGTGGGGGGAGAAACCAGGGGATGCATGCAGAGAAGGCAAGAGAGAGAGACAGAGAAGGAGTGTAGAAAGAGGAGAGGGAGGCCAAGACAGAGAACACAAATGTACGAGAAGAAAAGGAGACGAGATGGGGAGTGGGGAGCAGGGAATCATGTGGGAGGAGGTAGGACAGACAGTGAGAGGAGAAAGAAGCAGAGACAGGAGAAGATATGGAGAAAGATACAACCAAGAAAGGAAGGGAGAGAGGGAGAGGGAGGGTAGAGAAGAGAAGAGAGGAATGTTCAGAAGGGAGGAGGAGTGGAAGGCAAACAGTTGGGGGCAGTGCCATCGGGAGTACCCTGAGCAGCTACCAAGGCTTGGACCCCACCCCACAACCCACATGGAGGTCCAGCCAGGCTTGGGAGTGAACACCCCTCCCTGCCCTGCCCTGCCCTGCCCTGCCCAAGGAATCATCCTGGGCAGAGCCCCAGCAGCCTGCCTGCTGGCCAAGCAGGGAGCAGCCACAGGGCAAAGGACAGCTCTGGGGATGGGGGACAGAGGAGGCTGACATGGGACCCAGCTGCCGGGACCCACCACGGGGCTCCCTCTGAGTAGCCACAGAGCTCCCAGTGCCCAAGGGTATTATTGTGCTCCCCAGGGAATGCTCGGAACAGAGTGGGCTCAGCTCACAGTCCCTGGGATGGGGGTTCTGAAGGGCAGGCACCTCCCAGTAGGTATCTCAGGCAGGGGAGGCTGGATGTGCTTTTCCCTATCACCTTGCCTCAGCCCACTCTTCTGCCCCCAGCCAGGCACAGAGCCCTCCAGGGACCAGAGCTGTGACCATTACCTCCGAGAGGCAGGTCCTCTGTGCTTTCTTTCCATTCTGGGTCTCTGTCCTACTCTTGCTTTGTCTCTCCCCATCTCTTTGCCTTGGGGCCATGCCACCAACCCTGTACAACACCAGGGAAGAAGGAAGGGTCACAGCCGGGAGCACCCCTACCTCGGACCTCCATGCGGATGCTGCTCTCGATGCCATTGGCCACAAACTTGAGCTCAGCCCCGTGCAGGCTGGCGGGCACCCGGCAGATGGTGAGTGTGTGGCGAGTACGGTCGCAGCGGATCACGTACATGCTGCTGGCCTTCAGAGCCTGCCCATCCAAGAACCACTCGCCATCTGAGGCCATGGTGAGGTCCACGGAAAAGGTCACCTCTCTGCCCTCCACGGCCTCTACTGCCTTCAGGGGTATCTTCACAGCCAGCTGAGGCACTAGGGGAGGGGGAGGCAGGGAGGGGCATCAGGAAGGAATGAGAGCCAAAGGGAAGGAGGTTGGGTAGGGCCCTCCCCCTCCTTTTTCTCTACAACCAGGACACAAATGCCGCCTCATCCAATAAGCCCAATGGTCAAAGGCTCAGCGGGACTGAGGCGACGTTCATGTTGCCTGCAAGATGCCCTCAGGATCCCACAAACCCTGCTGGAGTGGGCGTAGGTCCTCAGCCTGGCCCCATGGGGTTTCAGCAGGCAGATAAGCTCCTACGGGAGCCATAGCCCTGTCTTGGAATCCCCTCTCTTTCCCACCAAGGAGTCTCCAAAAGTGGCAGGACCCTAGTGAGACCCCCTAATAAAGAGGCTCTAGGCTGTCACTCCAGCCTCACATGGAAGCTGAGCTGTGCTTCGGAGCTGAGGTGAGCTCAGGGGTGGGTGGTGCCCGTGTGCCATTACCAGGAGACTGCAGAGAGCAAAACCTTTCCCAGAAGCGCCTTCAAGCCCAGGCTCGGGTACCCCACTTACCCAGGTGCACAGTCCCCGGAAATTCGAGGTAGGGACTCTGGCCAAAGCTGTTCACAGCTGCCACCCGGAACTGGTAGTCCCCCTCCTCAGACACGCCGGCCACAGTCAGCTCAGGCGTGGACACCCATTCAGCCTCGTGACACCGGCCCCAGGCGTAGGTGCCCAGTCGTTTCTTCTCCACGATGTAGCCTTCGATGGGGATGGGGCGGTCTCCAGCAGGTGGTGGGGACCAGCCGAGGGTCACAGAACTCTCTGTCTTGGTCTTCACCAAGGGGTCCGCCGGAGGGAGCATGGGGGGCTTCCTGGGAACTGGGAGGGGCAGTCCCTGGCATGAGAACACCGTTCCCCTATCCCCGGTCCCGGGATTGCCCGGGAGGGTCCCAGCACCCCCGCCCCTCCATGCTGAGCTGCTCGGGTGGGTGTGGAATGGCCACAGTTCTTGGGCAGGTTGTGATACCGTGACCCCAGCCCTGGACCCACTGTGATCTCTCTGGCTGCATCAGAAAGGACAGCACACAGGCCTCAGGACAGTAGCTGTCCATGTGGCCTTGGGAAGGTCCCCTTCTGGGCCTCAGTCCCCATTGGTACATGGCAGACGCTGGCCTCCAGGCTGGACTGACACTCACAGACCCATGTCCCCATGCCCAGACTGCCTGTGCATCCAGGCCAAGTCTGACTTTCTGCTTTCCAAAGCACATTCTGATTTGGTTAACAGGGCAGTGACCACCACTCTGAATTTACAGACGCCTATTATGAGTATATAAATTACTACCCAACCCTAGAGCCTCTTAAGAGTGAGAGAAGGTAGCAAGTAAGACCAGATGGTCCCAGCACACCAGAATGACCACGGCAGAGCTGGTCTCAGCTTCCCCCACCCCCACCCCCCCAGGCCTCCAGCACAATAGGGAGCCCCAGTGTGGGAAACCGGGAGGCCCTGGGGCCAGATGTCACCCGGTGGACTGAGGCAGGGATGGCACCGAGCCGTGGGAAAAACGCCCAGTCCCAGAAACGCTCCCACAGGGCCTTACCCGACACACAGAACTGGGTGGATGTCCGGCAGTCCCCGGCCACGAAGGCCACCTCGCCTGCATCCTCCAGGCTGCAGTGGGCGATGGTCAGTGTGTGGCACGTGCCCTCGGCAGTGATGACCACGCGACCCCCGGCCACCATTTCCTCCTGGTTCCGCAGCCAGCGGACGGGGCTCTGCGGGCTGGCCAGCTCCACGCAGAACAGAGCCATGTCCCCCGTGCGCACCGCAGTCTTCCGTGGGAGCTTCCGTGCGAGGTTGCCTGAGGGGAGCGAGAACCCAGGGCTAGCTGGGCAGACACGCCAACGCCCCGGCCCAGGCCCCGCACCCCCCCCCGCCCCCCGGCCCCGGCCCGCAAGCCCTCGCCCGGCCCTCGGCCTGCCTTGCACGGAGAGCTCGGCCACCGTGCGGCTGCCCTCGGTGGTCTCGCAGACGTAGACGGCGTCGTCGTCGGCCGTGACGTTGCGCACGGTCAGCCGGCGCTCGGTGCCCGCCTCCTCGATGCCGTACTTGGCGCTGGCCCAGAGCCGCGTGTCCTCCTTATACCAGGTGGCCTCCGTGTCAGGCAGGGGCACCTCGCACTGGAATGTGGCCGACTCCTTCTCCCGCACCTCCAGGTCCTGGAGCCGCTTGGTGAAGGGCACAGCGGGCTCTGCGGGAGAAGAACGGCGAGGGGTGTGCAGGAGCTGGGCCAGGGGACCGGGTGTGGCGCGAGGGGACAGGGCATGGCGGAGCAGGAGGGGTGTGGTGTGCAGAGGGCGGGCAGGGGCGGGAGATGGGAGCAGCATTGGAGTGGGACGACAGAAAGGACAAAGGCACCCAGAGCTCAAGGATGGCGGCGATGCAGAAGGAGGGCCCCAATAAAGTTCCAAAGATCCAAACAGTGCAAGAGAGGAGAGAGCAATGAGCAGGATGTATGGACAGGCAGGGGACAAGGAACAGGGAACAGAACTAAAAGGCAACATAACTCCCACCCCAGAATTGGAGAATATGAGGAACAGAAGCAGGTGAAGCCAGGAGAGAATCACCACAGAGAAAGTGCCCTCACTCAGGGTCCAGGCAGACGGAGGAACAGGGGAGGGGGCATTCTGGGCCCCCGGGTGGAGACGTGAAATGGTGGTGGAGCTGAAGCCCTCTGAGCCCTGGGTATTCCTGATCCCATCTTCGCAGGGACACTGGAGGGATGCAGGGCTAATTTGCCCAGACACTGAGGCACAGAAAGATGTATGCACCCTACACAAGAACCTATGATTGGTAAGAACTGGAGCGGGGCTTGAGCTGCAGCAAGAGGCTGGTCTTGGGAGAGAGAATAAGGGTGTCCTAAACAAAACCTGCCCATCCATGCTGGTATCAGGAGGCATCCTCCACCCCGGGAGGTGCAGTGCCCTCCTAGACAAGTATGCGAACCTGCCCAGAACTGCCTTGGAGCCTACACTCTGGTACAACCACCAGATCCCCAACACCTGTGGCAGCACAAAGGTTTAATCCCTGCTCCTGCCCTTCTTCCCACCTGTGCTGAGTCCTCCATCAGCATCTTGTGGGAGGGGTGGGGGACCTGGCTGGGTCACCCCTCAGCCTGCACGGGGCAAGCTCAGCCCCAGGGGCAAAGGTAGAGAGAGTGTTCCATGCGCCAACCATCTGTCTCCTAAGTCCCTCCTGCTCTGACAGCCTGCAAGTCTGGGTCCCCTCAATACCCTAGGAGGGCCCCAAAGTTCTGCCTCCCTGGAAAGGTGCTGGTGACCAGGTTTCCTGCAGGGGGTTCACCCTGAAATAGTATGGAAGTAATGGGTGAATCCAAAGCTCGGGTCACCCCACACAGTTTGCACGTGAACCCCAGATTTCCAGGTTGGGACTTCCCATTGACCTCAGGCCCATGACCTCTCTGATACCTGTTCATGGGGTTGCAAGGTGGGCATGCCCGGGTGCATGTGTAAAGCACTGTATACACTCGCAATCCAGGTCCAGGAGCTCCATCACCAAAGTCATCTATTCCTTATTAACTATAGTCTGGTTCCTGTCATATCACACACCCCAAAGGAAATAGGGGGTTTCCATGCTGTGCACAAGCCAAACCTTAAGCCATCTCTGGCTCTAGAAGATGAGTCAGAGAACTTGGGAACACAGTGTGGTAGGTAAGTGGGTGAGAACAGCTGTGCAGGTGACAAAGTGGTTTCCTCTTTACTCATTGTGACTCTTGCTAAAACTACAGGACGTGCTGGGAGTCCTGGCCACCACCCCACATCCCCACCACCACCCCCAAGTTGCCTTCTTTCACCCTGGAAGAGAGAAAGCTGTCAAGACCTTTTCAAACTCTGAATTCCATGACTGCCCAGGCACCTGGCAGGGAAGGGCGGCCTGGCCAAGGCTTGGAAGGAGCCTGGGTTCAGTGGCAGTGAGTCCCCTCCACTGCCCCTGCGGGGGGAGGGAGGCTTACCTCGCACCACGACCAGCACGGAGCTGTAGGTCTGGCCCACGAGGTTGGAGGCGGTACAGGTGTACAGGCCGCGGTCCGTCTGCTTGCAGAAGAGAATCTTCAGCACGAAATTCTCCTGCGCGTCCTCATATACCATGTGGCGCCGGCCCTCGACCACCAGCTGCCCGTCCTTCTTCCACACCGTCTCGGGCTTGGGCTCGCCGGTCACGAAGCAGCTGAGCCGTGCGTGCTTGCCCTCGGTCACCGTGCAGGTGCGGGTGCTGACGCCCGGGGGCGTCAGGGGACACTCGGTGCGCATCTGCTCGCGCCGCCGTTGCAGATGCGCTAGGAGCGCGGCGGTGGAGCCCCCCGGCGGGCCTGGTGCGCCCGCGTCCACCACGAGCGCGGCGGCCGCGCTGGCCGAGCCCAGCGGGTTCTCGGCGTGCACTGTGTAGGTGCCACCATCTTGGGGCCGCGCGGCTCGGATGCGCAGCGCGCTCGCCTCACCGTGCGCCTCCACGCGCACCCGGTGGGCGTCCGGCGCTGCGGGCTCGCCCAGGCGGCGGCCGTCCTTGGCCCAGCTCACCGCCAGCGGGGGGCTGCCCTGCACACGGCAGCGGAACGTGGCGTCGGCGCCTTCGCTTACGCGAATGGACGTGGGCCGCAGCAGGAAGTGGGGCGCCTGCTCGGCGAGGGTGGTGTCGGCGCCCACCTGCAGGCTGACTGCTGCGAAGGCCTCTCCGATGGCGTTGCGCGCGCGGCATACATACTGTCCGCTGTCACTGAGCGTCAGGTCCAGGATGGACAGGCGATACAGGTCACCGTCCTCGGCCAGGCGGAAGCGCGCGCCCGCCTCGATCGGCTGCCGGTCCTTCTCCCAGCTCACCTGCGGCACCGGGTTGCCTACGATCTGGCAGCTCAGCGTGGCATCCTTGCCCACCGACACCAGGAAGGCCTTGGGCCGGGTCAGGAAGCGGGGCGCGCCACTGAATGGGGAGCAATCCATGGTGGCGGCGGCGGGGACCTGAGGTGGGTGGGTGGGGACGGTCAGAGTGAGAATAGTGCTGGGTGTGTTCCGAGCCCCCAGACGGCACCCCACCCACATCTTCCTCATCCAAGGCCACCTCCAGGACCAAACAACCCCCTGGCAGAACCTGCACTTGCAGATTCTTTGTTCTGTCTACCCTGGAAGGCTCTGATCCCCTTTGGGAAGCCTATTTCTTCCCCCACACACTGCTGCCACTAGGTCCCTAAACTGCCAGTCTTTCTCACTCAAAAAGGGGACACCCCCCCCCCAGGACAGGGCCTGGCATGGGAGGCCACAGCAGACACGTGGTAGTCCCTGTCACCCTCCCCACACATAGAGCCCTGCACACCCAGAGGACGCAGGCGGGGGCTGCCCTCTTGCCCACCCTCAGCTTCCCCTGCGTGACTCCCACCTCCTCCAGTAGTCCCTCTCTGCTCCACACAGGTTCTGTCCACCACTGCACCAATCCTCCCCACTTGAGATACTGCCAACTGGAAGCCCCATGCTCAGAATCCATCTTGGAGAAATAATCCAAGCCCCAGCTGGCTGAGAACCAACCCAGCGCCAGGGCCAGCCTGGCCTCTTTATGCAGGGTCTTCTCCCTACCTTCATCCCCAAGGTGAGTGTGTTTGTGAATGCACAGAAAAGATGTGGAAACACCCTCCCCAAGTGGGGGTCTCCTTCTCAGCACAAGGGTCCCAGGCACTCCTGGGGTGCCTGCACCCTCCTCAGGCTAATGGCCCAGAGCCCTTGCTGTCTGTGATTT
>PVIY010017209.1:0-49939 GCA_004026745.1 Myrmecophaga tridactyla
GTTCCTCTCTCATCTGGAAGGGCACATGGCAAACATGGCGTCATCTGCTAGCTTCTTCTTCTGGCTTCCTGTTTCATGAAGCTCGCCTGGGAGGTATTTTCCTTCTTCATCTCCAAAGGTCGCTGGCTGGTGGACTCTGCTTCTCGTGGCTATGTCATTCTGCTCTACTCTCTGAATCGCTCTCATTCTCCAAAATGTTTCCTCTTTTATAGGACTTCAGAAACTAATCAAGACCCACCTGAATGGGTGGAGACATGTTGTCACCTAATCCAGCCTAACAACCATTCTTGATTTAATCATATCTCCAGGGAGATGATCTAATTACAGATTCAAACATACAGTACTGAATAGAGATTATTCTGCCTTTACAAAATGTGATTTTGATTAAAACATGGCTTTTCTAGGGGACGTACATCCTTTCAAACCAGCACAGAATCCAATTAGAAATCATTACATCAATGCAAGTGTGATGTGAGAAGTGGTGTCCCAAAGAAGTGGCAGTGGGGAGGGTGGATAAGAGAGGAAAAACTATTGCATTTAAATAATCAGAGCTGAGTAATAAAGACAAAAAAACTAATAATATTGGGAGGGGGTAAGAAGTATGGGATGTTTTGGGTTTTCTTTTTTATTTTTATTTCTTTTTTTTTGGAGTAATGGAAATGTTGTAAAATTGATTGTGGTGATGAATGCACAACTATATGATGATACTGTGAGCCACTGATTGTATACTTTGGTTGGAGTATATGGTATGTGAATATATCTCAATAAAATTGCATTAAAAAAAGAAAAAAATTCTTTTATGCTTACCCAGTATCTTCTTAATATCTTTTATCTTTTTGTCCATCTTGTTGAATGTGCTTGTTTGAAGCTGTTAGATACCCCAGAAAACGCCATATTCTTTTAATCCATTCCTGGGTGCAGACCTGTTGTAGGCAGAAAGAACCTTTTGATTAGGCTGTTTCAATTGAGATGTGGCCCACTGAATTCAAGGTGGGTCTTGATCCTTTACTATGGTCCTTTGTGTAAGGATAAAAGATAGAAAAAAACAGAGAGCTTTGAGAGAGAAGCATCCAGAGGGAACTTAGAAAAGCCCTGAAAATTCTAAGAGAAGACCCGCGGAAGCCCAGAGAGGAGGCCACTGGAACGAGATGCTGAAAGCAGTGAAACCCAGGAGTGAAGGACTAGCAGATGCCAGCCATGTACCTTCCTATATGACAGAGGAACTCTTGATGCCAGCAGCCTTTTCTATAAAGAAGGTATCTTTTCCTTGATGCCTTAATTTGGACATTTTCACAGCCTTAGAACTTTAAATTTGTAAGTTAATAAATCCCCATCATTAAATGCTGGTTTATTTCTGGTGTACTGCATTTTGGCAGTTTTAGCAAACCAAAACATTGAATTTGTTTAGGAAATTTATTTGCATGTCTGATTAATTCCAAATTCTGAATCTCCTCCAGCTTTTTAATTTGCTTCTTTGGCTGGGCCATATCTTCCTGTTTGTTAAAACGGCTTGTAATTTTTTGCTGATATGTGTCATGGATTATCTTGATGAGTTACTATGAAGGTCAGATTCTCTCTCTTGTCTAGGATTTTGTTGTTGATTGGCTTTGTGTTAATGCTCTTCTTTGAAACTTAGTATTACCCAACCAACGCAGGGCCAGGGACCCACTAAGGAGGCACACACCCCTTTAACAGTGCCTTAGGGGAAAGGGTCAGGTAAAATGGCAAAAAGTCTTTAATTCCACTTCCCAAGGATGCACTTTCCTGGCCTGCCCAGAAGATGACATTCTTCAGCAGCTTTCTCCCCTCAGCCCTCAGAAAGCAAGCTGTCTGTGTGCTCTCTGCCAGATCCCTGGCCAGTGGGTTGAAATCATGGGACCCACCGTTCCACCCTGCCAAAAATTGGAATGATGCTGAACTGTGACCCAGTCTGTACTTGGGAAAGTGGATTTCCACAGCCATTTTCCCCAGGAGAAGGATATGGGCGCCTAGATCCCGGGCTGAGGGAGTTACAGTCTGTCACTGTAGTTTATCTCTTTGTTCCACACTTTCCTAGCGCTGCACAGCACTCCCCTGATCTCCAGAGCCCTAGAACCACTGTTGCGAACAGTTTCTTCCTGTCCCCTCACTGTTTTTCTGGGAAAGAAGTGTGCCCTGCAACCCCTGAATCAGCCATCTTCCTGTGAATTAAAAAAGTTTTTCTTTTATCAAGGTAAAATTATTTGTAACTGAATTAAAAAAAAAAAGTTAAAAGCCAGTTTGAAACAGAAAAGGTTTACAGGAGTGTTGGGAAGGTTGAATAGAGAGGGCCTGTATCACCTTCACTCATCTTCCCCTAATGATAGCAACTTACAAAGCTATGGTACATTTATCAAAACTAAGAAATTGACATTAGTACTGTGATAGAAGAAATTGTACCAGATTGTGCTAATCAGGCAAGGATAACTTTATTCAAAGTTATATGTAATAGGAAAGAGAGAACAGAAGGCTAAGGATAGAGAGGGAAACCAAAAGTTTATGGCAATAGGGGAGTGGGGCTGTTGTGGGGGTTGGAGGACTCAACTCTCCTGAGGTAGAGGGTAGGATGTAACCACAGATTGGTTTATATTTGTTATTGTAACGACTCTTTTAGTTTAATTACTTGTTATTGTAATGGTAATAACCCCACCTCCCCTTGTTTAACTGCATTTGAGATTTTTCTTTTTCTTACTCCTGATTCCTTTTTTGGTGGCCAGAAAATAAAGCTTTTCTATGTCTGAAACACCAGTGTCAGTATATTGATTTCATTGCACATCAGGCAGCACACCTGCAGTTTTTGGCAGCAAGGAGAGTTTTAAGGTCTGGGGTGAACTAATGGAAAGTACCAGGGTTGGGGGAGTGGGGAGGTCAAGCAATGGGGTATGCGATTACAGGATATTATCTCCTAAATTGTATCGTCAGGCCAGGTGGAACATGTTCTGTCTGCATTCTCTAAGGGCCAAGTGAGGGAGCTCAGGGGCCTAGATTCAAGGAGAAGCCTGTCTTTAATTGAGTCAAGCTAAGGAGAAATTAAGGTCTTGGTCAGTAAACAAGGGTGGTAGTCTTCTTAACCTACACTGCTTTCCAAGAATTCAGGGTTCAAGTAAAATTCAACATTGTCACTACAATATCTCTGTAGTAACTAAACTGAAGATTTAGTTTATTCAGATTTCCCCAATTTTTCCACTGATTTTTTTTTTTCTGTTCCAGGATCCAGTGCAGTCTAAGAAATCTATCTTTTGCCATCATGTCTCCTTGGACTCCTCCAGTCTGTGACAATTTCTGGTTCTTTCCTTTTCTTTCATGACTTTGATACTTTTAAACAGTACTGGATAGATATTTTTAAGAAATTTGGGTTTGTCTGATGCTTTCACATAACTAAACTGGGGTTCTGAATTTTGGGTGAGAATATCACTGGGTGGAGTGTTCTTCTCGTCACATGTCAGAAGGTACATGTTACCTACATGACTTAACACTAGTAATGTTACCTGATCACTTTAAGGTGCTGTCTACCAGATTTTTCCATTATAAAGTTACTGTTTTTCCCTTCCTACCCTCTTTTCTTGGGGGATGAGTCCTTAAATCCAGACCACATGCAAGGGGAACTCTTGGGACAGGGAAACACCTATACAATATTTGAAATTCCTGTATAAAGAATTTATTTATATTCATATTGATTGATAGTTTCTCATTTTATTCTTTGGGCTATAATCCAAAATTCATTTTTTTTTATTTTGTTGTTCAAATTGTTCCAGCAATTTGACCATTTGGACCTGATTGATTTTTGTGTCCTTTCTACAGGCCTCCATTCCTCCTTCCCCTTACCCAGCACTTGAGCACACCTTTTCATTTATTTTCATATTTACACAAAGAAATACATAATGACAACAAAAACACAGCCAAAAAACATCAGATAATTCTAAGATTTCCCTAAAGCAGAGGTTATTAAAGTGTGGTCCCAGTAATAAGAGTACTAGCATCACTTGGGAGATTATTAGAAATGCAGATTTTCAAGGGCCTCACCTCATACTTAGAAAATCAGAAACGATGGTTGGATCTCAGCAGTCTGTTTAACAAGGCCTGCAGATGATTCTGATGCACACCGAAGTTTTAAAACCACTGCCCTAAATTTCCTCAAGGATGTAGGTCAAAAATCTACCCAAAGAATCCCTTAATTCTGGTATTAGCCCTGATGAAATTGTTTCTAAAAAACTTCTGATTATTTGCATTAAAAGTAAGGCAAACAAGACATAAACAGACATTTTACTGAGGAAGATATACAGATAGCAAAGAAAAACAAAACGTGCAAAATCTTTAGCCATTAGAAAAATGCAAATTAAATTCACAATGAGCAATTAAAATATACCTATCAGCATGGCTAAAATAAAGAACAACAATACCAAACACTAGTAAGGTTACAGAAAAACTGCATCAATCATCTGTTGCGTGTAGAAATGTAAAATCATACAGACTCTGTGGAAAACAGTTTGGCACTTTCCTATAAAACTATCCAGCTACTATATAACCCAGGAGCTGAACTCTTGAGTGTTTATCCCAGAGAACTGAAAACTTATTGTGGTAGGTTTATAATGGCCCCCAAGATGTCCATGTCCTGATCCCCAAGCCTTCAAAAATACTACTTTACATGGCAAAAGGCACTTTCCAGGTGTGGTTAAAATAAGGAACTGGAGATGGAGAGATTATCCTAGGTTACCTGGATAGGCCCATTGTAATCACGAGGATCTTGTAAGAAGGAGGCAGGAGAGTCAGCAAGAGAAAGAGGTGTGACGTCAAACAGCTCAGATCAGTGTGGCCGTGACCCAAGGAATGCTTGCAACCTCTGGAAGAAAAAGACAAGGAACAGATTCTCCCCTAGGGCCTCCAGATGAGAGGAAGCTCTGCTAACACCTTGATTTTCATCCCATGAGACATTCTGACTTCTGACCTCCTTAACTGTAAGAAAATAAATTTGTGTTTTAAGGCACTAAGCTTCTGGTAGGTAATTTGTTACAGCAGCTATAAGAAACTAATATACCTTTATGTTCACAGAAACACCTGTACATGAATGTTTATAAAAACTTAATTCATAATGGTACATGAATGTTTATAAAAACTTTATTCAAATGGTCATTGTCCTTCAGTGAGTGGATGGTCAGACAAACTGGTACATTCATACAGTGGAATGCTACTCAGCAATAAAAAGGAAAGAACCACTGATACATGGAACAACTTGGATGAATCTCCAGGGAATTATGATGAATGGAAAAAAGCCACTCCCAAAAGACTATATACTGTATAATTCCATTTACATTATATTCTTGAACTGACAAAATTATAGACAGGAGAACAGATTAGTGATTTTAAGGAGTTCAAGAGAGAATTGGGGGCATGGAAGTGGGTGTGGCTGTGAAAGGGCAACAGGAGGGCCTTTTTAGTGATGGAAATGTCCTGTATCTTGTCTATATCATTACCAATATCCAGCTTATAGTATTGTATTATCTTTTGCAATGTGTTGCCTTTGAGGGGAACTAGATAAAAGGTACACAGCATTGGGAGAGCTTTTATAATGTATGTAAATCTACAGTCATCCTAAAAGGAAAAAATTAACTGTAAATAACAGTCACACCACTAAAAAGCATATGGCAACCACCTCACACCTCTAAGAATGGCTGCTGTTACACAAACAGGAACTATAAATGTTGGAGAGAATGTTGGAGAAACTGGGACACTTATGCACTGCTGGTGGGAATGTATAATGGTGCAGCCACTATGGAAGACTGTTTGGCAGTTCCTTAGGAAACTAAATATTGAGCTGCCCTATGACCCAGCAATAGCGCTACTTGGTATATACCCAGAAGAGCTGAAAACAATGACACAAACAGACATTTGCACACCAGTGTTCATAGCAGTATTATTCACAATCACCAAAAGATGGAAACAAACCAAATGCCCATCAACAGACGTGTGGATCAACAAAATGTGGTGTTTACACATGATGGAATATTATGCAGCAAGGCAAAATGATGTCCTGAAGCACATGACAAGATGTATGAGTCTTGAGGACATGCTGAGTGAAGTTAGCCAGACACAAAAGGATAGTACTGTAAGATTTTACTTTTGTGGTCAGCATAAAGGTATAATCAGAGGCTTATAATACAGAATATAGGGGCCTTAGAAATACATAGAGGCTAGAGATGGGTGAACCGTTAGCTAATGAGGTTGAACTCCAATGTAAGGGAATAGATAGGAGCGAAGGTAATTCTCTAGTGTGTCTAGAAGTAATATTACCATATTGAAGATGAACATGATTGAAAGGCGTTGTATAGACCTACGTGTCCCACTGATTAAAACTAGAAATATGAATGAGTTCTCGCAAGAGTTACTTCAAAGATGTGATTCTTGTATAAAATGTTTCTAAGTCCAGGGTACGGGGGGAATACTGCTATTGCATGCTATGAGCTATATTCAAAAGGAAACCATCAGCACTACCACAGCAACAGCAGAGGTAAATAATGGGGTGAGGGGCAAGAGTTAAGAGGAAGTTTAGATCTCCTATTCAGTGAGGGTATGTTTACTGGTTTTCTTTCTCTTGGGAACAATGAAATTATCTAAAATTGAGAATGTTGATGGACTGTGGACTTTGGACCCTCTACATGATGCCCGATGAATGTGGGTGGCTGAGGGATGCACTGGCAGAGAAATAAATTGGTGAACGATGGTGTATACTGATGAACGAAGGTTGTACTGCTACAAAGAGGAACCAAGTCGTGAGGCATGCAACGATGTGAATGAACATGTGAAACATTTGGTGAGACAAAATAAGCCAGAAACAACAAAAATGGTATGGTCACCTTTAGAAAATGCTTATAAGAAAACAGGTGCCAAACTGTGAAATGGTCTACAAAATGTGGTGGTTTTTTTTTTTTTTTTTTTTAACATGGGCAGGCATCGGAATAGAACCCGGGTCCTCTGGCATGGCAGGCAAGCATTCTTGCCTGCTGAGCCACCGTGGCCCACCCAAAATGTGGTTTTAAACGTGTCTGTGACGTTGGGGTCAAGGAAAGCCTCAAGAATGCCCAGGTGGAAGGAGCCTGAGGGAGCAGCGGCCAGATAATGGGGTGGCGGGCCTTTCCCTGCGAGAACAGCACCCCAGCCTCGGGCAAAATGCAACCAGGCACAGGGTCAGGCGCAGTGACGTGCCTAGAGCTGGCTTCCTAGCTCAGCCAGCTGCCCAGCGGTCATGCCCAAGGACAGCCCGCACATAGGGCTACACACTGAGGCAACCGGGAGATGGTTTAGGAAAACATGTGACAGCTTTAACATAGGTAAGACTGTTTAGAACATGAAAAGACCTGTGCATATGACTGCTTTATCTCGACAAAGAAAAGATAATACATTGTATCAAATGCCTTTTCAAAAAGAAAACAGGGGCCTAGATTGTCTGCTTTTAGAGCAGACACATTAAGTCCGGAGTGGTGATTATTATTTCTGGATTTTGAGAGGCTGTTTTATATGTATAATCCTGATACTTAGAGAGAAAAACAAAGCCGCACAGGTTGGGGTTAAAGTAATTCAAAACATACAGATAAGGAAGACAGTGTCTATATTTTAGAACCACACATACTCTTTGAGACCAATGGAAGAAAGGTTTATTTGGTCTGAAACAGAAATTTTCCATAGTGCAATAATCTAGTTCAACCTATCAGTATTGCTCATTTGCACAACTGAAACACAGGGAGCACAGGATAAGAAAGAGGTCCTTTAATCCTGTATAGATCATTGTAATGCCTGGATACATCCTAGAGTATATTAAGCAGATAATCAAAAAGTATTGGCAAAGTCCCCCGAGAAATGGGAGAAAAATATGGAACTATTAAACCTTACCATCAGGAATCCCCTGAAACTGTGTCAAACTTTAGGGATTCCCAAATCAATAGGCCATGCCCTTGGATCAGGACGGTTACTCTTGTGAAGCTTACGTAGGTAGCACAGAAGCTTAGACTACCTATAGGCATGCCTAAGAGTTACTTCTGGAGGACCTCTTTTGTTGCTCAGATGTGGCCTCCGTCTCTCTAAGCCCAACTCTGCAAGTGAAATCATTGCCCTCCCCACTACATGCGACATGACGTCCAGGGGTGAGCATCTCCCTGGCCACATGGGAGATGACCCCCAGGGATGAATCCAGACCTGGCAACCATGGGATCAACAATTCCATCCTGACCAAAACGGGGGAAAGAAGTGTAATTAATTAAGTATCCGTGGCAGAGAGTGTTCAAATAGAGCCAAGAGGCTACTCTGGGGGTTGCTCTTAGGCAAGCTTCAGGTAGACCTTCCTACCTGTCATAACCTGCCAACCCTCAACCAGGATCATTCCAGCCAATCCTAAAGAATACCTAGGGCAATATAAAAGATTCCAGAAGGGCTCCAGGCAGTAGAGTAACTTGCCAAAAACGTACAACCTCCAGTTGGGTCCCTGGTCCAGATAGGTCCTGAAACCTAGAACATCAGATAGTTCTGTCTCCCTACCCCATATTAGTGACAGACCCTTCCAATATGAGAAATTTAAAATTGCCATAGCCCAAACACCCCTGAAGAGAGGGATGGAAAGATCAAAGATGATGGTGGAGTTATACAGAGAAGATAGGATTTAACAAATGAATATGAATGCTGATTTATTAAATTGATATCTCTTTTAGTCTCCAGTATTTTAGAGCAGCTAGAAGTAAAAACCTAAAATTGTGAAATTTTGTAACCCATGTGAGACTCTGATATATGTTCTACAACTAATTGTGGTGCTGTGCTTGGAAACTTATAGCTTTTTTTGTATATATGTTATTTTTTACAAAAAAAAAATGTCAATTGTGATGATAAAAAAAATGTTTAAGCCCTCTAGCCTCCTATATTCTGGAGCAGCTAGAAGGAAAAATATGAGAGGATCATATGGTAGCCCATGGCAAACTCTGGGATCTGTCCTGTAACTACTTGTTGAAGAGTACTTTGAAAACTATTGCTTTTTTCTTCCTTTGCTTTGTATATATGTTATACTACACAATAAAAATTTGAAAAAAAAAACATGGCAGATTTTACAAATAAATAGCATGTTATTAATGAGATCATGTGAGTAAAGGTATTAGAATTTCAAAAGTCATTAGGCATACTTTTGAAGGATTTAAAAATATGAAAAAATATTTTTAATGTTTAATGAAAAAGCAAATTCCAATCGGTATGATTCCAGTCTTTTAATTTACTCTGTCCATAAAACAACAAAATAAATCCAAATATTAATACACTATTATTTTATGTACTTGCTATTTTCTCTGTGACCTTCTATATTTTCCTGTAAATTCTTCTGTATTTTTTTAAAGTTTATGTGAATTTAACCTATAGATAGAGAGCAAACAAGACTAGCTGTGAGTTTATAATTGTGGAACCATGGTGATAAGTATTTGGGTTTTTTAAATACTATTCTCTACCTATGTTTGAAATTTTGTATAATACAGAACTTTAAAAGAAGAATCAGCTCATAAAACAACTGTACTTAAAGTGCCAAGCACAGTGATTGACATGTGATAAGTGGTAATTAAGTGTTCCTCTCCTTTCCTGTGGTACAGACTATAACACACAATCAGTAAATAAAATTTAATATTAAAACCACGGCTCTGTGAGTGAGTTAAATATATTAGAAAACTATGTAGATCAAACAAGTACATCATAGTTGCTTAAAAAATGGTGGTTGGTCATAAAAAGTGGGGAAATAATCTCCTCACCTATAAGAAAATCAGATTTAATGAATAGGTTTTGAAATTACAAGGTTTTGTCAGTTCCGAGTCCAACGTAAGCTTGAAGATTGATGTGTTGTTTAATAAGATTTGTGCTTCCCTGAATTTCACAGATGCACCAGTAAAATATTCTAAAAGAGGAAACTGATCATTTTAAGGTGAAAATATTGAAGAATTTCAGTTTCATTTTGCTTTTCAGAAGTGATTTCTTTGAAATGGAAACCTCAAATGGAAAATAGTGAAATTTCTGATAAATCTAGCATAATCAATGAAATTAAATTTAGATTTAAAAGTACACAGAGTCCATGTCTTTAAATGTTGTCATTCAAAAATCACAGAAATCACTGGCTTTTTAATGAGTATTAAATTTCATTGTTTAAGAAAATTGAGTGTGGAAAACTCCTGAAACTGACCGAAAGACCTCTCTTAGTAGTAAATATTTTGTTCTTATTAATTAACAAATAATTAATGCCTTTTGTGATGTTAGCATATTTTGAGGCGATTTGGGGGGATGCAAAAGAGACATGAGATGATCCTTATCCTCAAGAGAACTTCATGAGTTGGTGAAGATGAAACATGCCTACCTTGACACTTCAGTTGGATAGTGACTTACAGTTTTCAGGGATGCTTTTGTATTCATTCTTACACTGACAGGAGTGACAGCACATTGAGAAGTAATAAGTGGGTAACTGGCAATAGTCCACACGTGAATAGAGAATTATGCTCATAGCTCCTTCCACAGAGAGATTAATTTAGAGTGATTGTGAGGGAATTTCTATTGTGGAGGTTAAGGAAATGATTAACATAGGGCAGGCAACAGTGGCTTTTTGACAGAGTTCTCACCTGCCATGCTGGTTCGATTCCCAGTGCCTGCCCATGTAAAAAAAGAAGGAAATGATTAATAAGTGTTCTGGAATATTAATTCTAGGAGCTTTTTAGGAAAAACAAAGCTAGAGCTATAACCAGAAGCATCAAGGTCCTGCACACATTTTGTCTAGATAGGGGCTAATTTTATATGTTTGAAAACCAATAGACAGAATTTTAAAATACTGGAAGGAGACGAGATTTCCTTGGGATTTGTGAAGACATGAGATGAAAGAATATTAACTAAAAGAATGAGAACTTACGTAATGAAAGAGGTGAATGAGAGGGTAGAAATAAAAATACATTGAGGTGACACCTAGAGTTACACTGTCACATTTGGTAGTGACTGCATGTAGCTATTTAAATTTATTACATTTAATTAATTAAAATTTAAAACTCAGCCTCTCAGTTGCACTACCTTATTTCAAAGTACTCAAGAGCCGTATATAGTTCGTGGCTAGCATATTAGACAGCGCAGATACAGAACATTTTCAACACCACAGAAGGTTCTGAACACTGGTTTAGAGCCTTTCTTCTCTGTGTAGTCTACAGACCAGGGATGTTAGCACTGACCAGAGCTAGTTAAAAATGGAGAATCTTGGGCCTCACCACAGATCTTCTGAATCAAAATCTGCATTTTAACAAAATGTTTCACATGTACATTGAAAACTGAGACACACTGATCCAGAGAAAATGTGAGAGCAGAGCATAGTGACGTGTCCTGTGGGGTTCTGGCATGTTTTTGCAACATACTAGAAAAAGGGCTGTGTCAAATTGCTAAACAGATAGTCAAGATACAATGCAAGGACAGAGACCGTGTGGCTTAAGAAAAGAGATAGGAAAGGAAACTTTCTCTAGTCCAGGCAAATTTGTCCCCGGTGTCACTGCTATTCCATTCTCTAACCTGGCCAATAGGTGTCTGTCTCCCAGCCCTTATTCCTCCAGCTCCACCCTTGAGAAGGGGAAGAAAATTAACAAATTGAAAGCCAATTATGTAGCTGATATGTGCTGGGTGATTTACGTATTTAATTTAGCCCTCACTGCAAATGTGTATCTCCATTTTACAGATGAGAAAACTGGGTTTGGGAAATATGAAATAACATGCTTAAAGTCTCTGGATAGTCATTTATTGGTTTGTGATGTGCCAATAAACACTCTGACATTGGTTAGGAATGGTTTAACGAGAACTCAAGCTGCTGGGTACTACGATGAAGAGGACCTCGAACTGGAGACTGTTCAGGAAAGCCTCACCAGATTAAGGAGGCAGTATATAAGTAGCTGGGAGGTCAGGCTCTGGAGAGGGACCACCCAAATTTGCATCCTGGCATTTACCAGCTATGTGACCTTTAGCAAATTCTTTATAATCTCTGTGTTTGGTTTTGAACCACTCTTAGGGTTCATGGAAAGAACACGTGCCCCTGGTACATGATGAGGAGACAATAAAATGTTAGCTACCATCATCGTCATTAAATATTTTCAAATGTGCTCTGATGGTTAAGTCCATGTGTCAACTTGGCCGGGTTATGTTGTCCATTTGTCTGGTCAAGCAGACACTGGCCTGATTGTTTCTGTGAGGATATTTCATGGACTTTAATCATCAGTAAATTGATTGCATATATGGCTAATTACATCTACAGTCAACTGAGGAGATTGCTTTCAGCAATGAGTGCTATCACACCAATCAGTTGCAGGCTTTAAAAGGAGATAGGATGGTAGCTGAAGAAGAAAAATACCCCCAGGGGAGCTTCATGAGACAAGAAGCCTAGAGAGAAAGCTAGCAGATGTCACCATGTTAGCCATGTGCCTTTCCGGTTGAGAGAGAAACCCTGAACTTCATCAGTCTTTTTGAACCAAGCAGGGACGAACCATGGTCCCTATACTGTGCTCCAGGAAGTTGGAGAGTGAGCCCTGGAAAGACTGTGCTCCTTCTGCAGATTTCATCTTCACAGACTCCTCAGAACAAAGCCCTCTCCCTCCTGGCTAGAACGATTGGCCACAGCTTGAGACAACTTGATTAGTTATGAGAGAGAGAGGAATATAAAAGAAAGTTTGAAGATCGACTTGAGAAGTGAAGGAATAAATGACAAAACCCAGTAAACTTATGAAATATGAATTGGGATGCAGGAGCTGTCCCTGAGCTTGCTGATCTGACTGCCATCTTCCCCCATGCTCGGGGAAAGGAAGAGTTGTGCCACTTCAACCGGCCTGAGCTTTTGGAGGTTGAGGCACCTGAGCTTTTGAGGAACTTGGAACTCCTACATGTGTGAGGGGTCCTCACGTTCTCTCCTCGCTCTGAGTCATGTCCGTGGTGTCAACTGGGTGATGACTAAATAGCTTTTTAACGTGTGAGGGAATCCAACAGTCTCTGGGTCTTGTGTTTCCGAAGGAATTGGCAGTATCTTTAGTAGATTTGAATTTAGCAACGTTTAGAAGGAACATAATCATCCAAAACATTCCTTTGACTGGGAATACAGTCTCTTGACCAGATTCAGCAGGTGAAATAATGTAACGTGGATATTTTGTAAATTGCCTTGTGCCTGGCAAATGAAAGGTGTTGTTTCAATAATTTAATTTTTGAATTTTGCTTACTGGTAAAAAAAAAGAGAGAGAGAGAGAGAGAGACATGATGATTTCAGCAATCAGAAGAAAAATCTAGCATTTAGCCAGCCAGCTTCTGGGAAATTCACTGAAAACCCTCATTGGAGTTCCCAGCTTGTGACCTGCCCTATGGAATTTGGAGTTGCGCATCCCAACAGTCGCATAAGACAAGTCTTAAAAAAAGTCTAATATTAATCACAGATATCTCCTGTCAGGTCTCTTTTCCTAGAGAATCCTGAGTAATGAATATGTCAAGATGTGAGGCAAGAACTCCAGAAATTTACTAAGAAATTCTGGGTTCATGTCCTAACTCTACCTCATTAAATGTATGTCATAGGCAAGGATTTAACACTCTCAATTCCAATTTCTTAATTTTTAAATTAGAGGAAGATACGTTAGAGTTGTTTTGAGGGTTAAGTAAAGAATCACACGAAAAATACTGTGAAATGATTAAATACTTTACACGTATGTTGTATAATATATTTAGTATGAACTAATTTTTTCAAGTCAGGTATTTTATATACTGCTTACACACTTAGGTTTAAAAAATTGCTAATTTTGTAATTAGCAAAATCAAAGTAAAAATCACTTCTGTTGATGAAAAATGTGAGCTATTTGGGATGGTAATGACCAGTGACTGTTCTGTTTAATCTGTGATGATTCAATCTCAGTTCTTAGAACTTGCCTTATGAATCTCTTTGAAGGATGTCAGAGGCAGAAAAGCCTCAGGTTGTTGTGTGAGGGGTCCAAAGAGCCCAGGAGATCTGTTCCTTACATATCAGCTCCAGCTAGGCAGTGGGACCCAGAGATAGGAAGTGGCTGTGTGGCGTGACGTGCAGTTGCAGGCTTTGTCGGTTTTAGAGGAGTTCTCCTGGATCCCTGTATGGTACAAGGTAGTAGAATGAGTCACATGGACCCCCAAATGGATAGAAGTAGAGGAGAGAAACCCTGGCCCAGAGGGGTGGTGGAACAGGAATAAATATGTCAAATGAGTGAGGGCACAAATGACATTGAGGATAAGTGACATTCATCTCAATACCTTGGCACTATGCAATTGTGAGAGAAAGAGAGGGAGAGACTCTGAAATGGCGAGATAAACATTTCTGCCAGTCTGGTAAAATGATGCTTTGAGATAGAAATTTAGTTGAATTGTAGAAATTTAGTTATATTCTTGCACATCCAAGTTTGTGAATGGAGTTTCTGCCCTGATAGATTTGATTTATATATTCACCTCAATTTAGTTCAATTAATGTTTACTGAGTGCCAGTCACGTGCCAGGCAGTGAGCCTGCCACAAAAAGTTTACAGCCTCGTGGGGAAGCAAGTTTTAAAACATAACTGCAAATCAAATAAATATTACCCTAAGGGAAATGCGTGGAAACCTTTGGCAAAGAATTTGAGCTAATTTAGTGGTGTAGTAAATGCCTCTTTGAGGAAATTGTGTTTAAGCTAAAATATGAAATATGAGTAGAAATGCCTAAGTGTGCTGGTTTGAAGCTATTATGTACCCCAGAAAAGCCATGTCCTTTAATCCTCATTCAGTATTGCTGAGTGGGATCTTTGTTATTGTTTCCATGGAGATGTGACCCACCCAATTCTGGGTAGTAACTTTTGATTAGATGGTTTCCATGGAGATGCGTCTTCACCCAATCAAGGTGGGGTTGCTTCCTGGAGTCCTTTAAGAGGGAACCATTTTGGAAAAAGTTACAGACCCAGCAGAGCCCACACAACTAGAAACCTTTGGAGATGTGAAAGGAAGGCAACCCCAGGGCAGCCTTATGAAATGAGAGGAGAAAGCTAGCAGACATGGCCAGGTGACTTCCCAGCTGAGAGAGCTGTTCCCAATGGTATCAACCTTTCTTGAGTGAAGGTAACCTCTTGTTGGTGCCTTAATTTGGACATTTTCATGGCCTTAGAAACTGTAAACTTCCAACTTATTAAATTCTCTTTCTAAAATCCATGCTATTTCTGGTATATTGCATTCTGGCAGTTTACAGACTTAAAACACCAACTAAGGTGTAAGGGAAGAGAAGTAGAGCAAAAGCAGAAGGAAAAGCATGTCTCTGAATTAAAATTCAGTATTACTGAAGCATAGAAGGCAAAGGAAGAATATTAGTGGCCAGGGCTCAAAACAGCTATGTTTATATAATATTTCTTTGCCAGGTAAATTGGCTGGAAAATAATGTAAAGGAACATATTTAGGTTTGACATTAAAAGGGAAAGAAGTATAGCTATTATTTAAAGTAGTAGTCTATCATGTGTTATAAATTGGCTTGCAGTGACTGATAGTTTGAGAGTAAAAGTATTTTCACTTATACACCCTGTGTCTATTTCTAGACTTTTCTGTAGCTTTATACTGTGTCCAGAAGAGGGTTTTCTTAAGATTTTAGAGACAGTGCTTTTGTCATCATGTCACTATCTTTCACAACATTTTAGGATGTTTACAACTATAATTGAATTCAGAATTTTAAACCACTTGTATCGGAACTCATTGCATCTCAAATGTTTCTTTTAATCAGAATAATTTGATTTACATTTGGGTTGGCAGTCTCCAACAAATTTATGGTGTTTTGTTTTTTGGGGGGCGGGGGGGAAGCTGAGTTGGAAATTTAGAATTTAAAACACATTCTTCCATAAAACTAATACTTTATAAATGGTGGCCTACACAAAGATAATTATCCTGTAATATTTCTGAACTAATTTATTCTTCACTGCTGTTTTATTTTGGCCATCTGGTGTCATTGCCTCGCACATTATTTATTCTCTTCTTTTTGTTTCACTTCTCCTCTTTTGAAATAATAAGCTTAATTTTTAGAGTGGTTGTAGGTGTTTAGAAAAAATTGTACAGCAAATAAAAAGAGTTCCCATATTAACCCCCACAGGTGTATAAACACAGTTTCCCGTATTATAAAACATCTTGCTTTAGTGTAGTATCATTGTTATAATTGATGAACTATGATATATTATTAGTAACTAAAATATCATAGGGTTTTCACTCTTTATATTTACAGTTCTCTGGGTTTTGACAAATGCATAATGCCATGTATCCAGCATTTGGAATCATACAGAATAGTCTCACTGCCCTGAAATCTTCTATTCTTTTTCATCTACATTCCACAAAGTGTCACTTTACCCAGCTCTATCAATTCTATCTTCTCACTGCTGCTCAGTTCTGGCTCTCACAAACTCTCCCCTTGACTAATGCCTGTGAACTGCCTCCATGCTTGCTCCCTTCAATCCATTCTCCACCCTGCTTCCAAAGCTCTAGATCTTGTTACCATACTTCCCTCTTGGTTCCCCTTCACTTAGAGCAGTTATCTCAAAACTTCATTGAGCCCCTGTCCTTGCCAGAAAAAAATGCTTTGGAGCACTCATCTCCAAAATAGCCAAGTTTGTTTTTTATAATTTATATGTTTGTATTACTAATGTTACATCTAATAATAAGTGTTACATCTTAAGAAATTTGTAAAAGATGAGTAAAAAATAACCATTACGATTTTTCCTACACTTTCCCCAATCTTGAGCTGGCCCACTTTGCAGACCTGCCTTTTCATATTCTGCACCCCCACCCCCACCTCCTACCAAGTACATAAACATGCTCCTACCTTCTAGCCACAATGTATCTCTTAGAACAGTCTGAAGGTACCCCAATTCACTCTTGGCTCTAAATCTTCGCACAGGTTTTCCCACTGTGCCTGGAAATCCTTTAATACCACCATTCCTCCATCCTCTTTTTTGCCTAATTCCCTCTTCCCTCCGGACTTATTTAAATTACTATCTTCTAGGGTATTTTACTGCAGGTCTTTATTTCTTTATGCTGCTTTGAACCATTGTCTAGTGTCCTTTCCTTTAGCATTGCTTGTAGCATAGGTCTAGTGCTGAGGAACTCCTAAGCTTTTGTTTATCTGAGAATGTCATAATCTCTTCCTCATTTTTGAAAGAGAGTCTCCCTAGATATAAAATTCTTGGCTGGGAGTTGTTTTCTTTCAGCACGTTAAGTATTTCAACCACTCCTTTCTTGCCTCTGTGGTGTTTTGTGATGAGAAATTAGCACTCAGTCAATTGGGACTCCCTTGTATTTAGCACATTGCTTTTCTCTTGCAGCTTTCAGAACTCTCTCCTTGTACTTTACCTTTGATCGTGTAATCAATATATGGCATGTTTCTTCGTGTTTATCCTGTTTGATGTTCTCTGAGCTTCTTGGATGTGCGTATTCATGTCTTTGGCTGTGTTTGAAAAATTCTCTATTGTTATCTCTTTGACTATTCCTTTTGCCCCTTTCTCCTTTTCTTCTCCTTCTGGGACTCCCATAATGCATATATTGGTGTGCTTAATCATGCCCCATAGCTATCTTAGGCTATTTTAGCTTTTTTTCTTTCTGTTCCTCAGCCTCACTCATTTCAAGTGTCTTGGCTTCAAGTTCACTGATTATTCTGCCAGCACCATTCTGCTTTTGAAAACTTCCTGGGTATTTTTTCATTTTAATTATTGTGGTCTTCAACTCCAGTAGTTCTGTTTGGTTGCTTTTTAAAATTTCTATGTCTTTGTTTAGACTTTCATATTGCTCATTCATTGTTTTCCTTATATCCTTTAGTTCTTTCTCTGTACTTTTCCTTCATATCCTTAGGCATTATTTTAGATCAGTTTTTTAGAGACTTTGTTCAATATGTCCACATTTTTGTCTTCTTCATTTGTAATCTTTGTATTTTTATCCTCTTCCTTTGGATAGGCCATCATTTCCGCTGCACACAGTACATTTTAATATTTAAAAATGCTGACTCTTGAATTTATTCCCTGAGATGTCTGTTTCTTGGTTTGTAACTGGCAGGTGATAAGACAGTTTTCTTAAACTTCAGCCCTCCTATCAGGAAGTTCTTCCCAAGACAAATGCAATGTGCAAGGTTTTCCCCATCTTTCTGGGCCTCTGTCTTGTCCTGAGGCTTTTGCTTATTAGTCGTTTTAGAATTTCCCTGTTTACAGGAGTTTGGTTTTCCACTCTTTTCCCAAGGAGACAGACCTCCCTTTTCTGGGTGTTTGCTGCAGACAGGTCTTTGTCCCAGACTGTCTGCCTCTATAGTTTTTTACATTCCTTTCACTGCCTCAAGCTGCTTTTGCCTGGAGGGCAAATTCTGGGAGAAGGGTCATCCCAGACAGAACTTTCCCAAGTCAGTATTTCCCAGTATAAACAGGATCAGAGACCCACAAAGGGAGTTCATACCGACTCCAAAGGGAGGGCATCAGGAAGGGTGCCTAAAGCTTCTCAATAGCTTCTTAAAGCTAAGTTTTGTGGCCTGCTTCAGCTAGCTGCTTCCCATAGTCCTGAGGAAGAGCAGCATTTTTAAGTTTCCACCGCCACCACCCCTGTCCAGGGAGGGTTGAAACATTGGCTGCTGCCACCCTTGTCTAGGTGTGGGTTGAAACAAATAGCTGGTCTCAGACTGGGTCCCCAGCGATCCAAATTTGCTAATCAAAAGCCGTGAACAGTGCTCAATGATCTCCACTCCTATTCTTTGGAAAGAGTGTTTTTATGTCCCTTTCTGTCACCAATGTGCTAGCCAAGGACTAGACGTTAGGGCAGCCTGCCATGAGAGTTGTGGATAAATGCCAGTTGCCACTTTTGCACAGAGAGCAATTTACTATCTTTTACCATAGTTTATCAGCCTCTTCCTCCTGCTCTTCCCTGGATGCTGCACAATGTTCTTCTGGCCTCCAGAGTTTTCAAAATAGTTGTTTCAGACAGTTCTTGCCTCTTTAATAGTCATTTTAGTAGAACTAAGTCCTGGAGCTCCCTACTCTGTCATCGTCCCCAGAAGTCTTGTATGTTTTGTCCCTTTATGTCCTTTTATGGACAGATGGAGCCTTGCATAAGATGTGGATTCTTGGCTCTCTCATCCCACCTGCTGTTCTTGGACTTTACTAGACCACTTGTCAAATAACACAAATTTTAGTTTCTAAATGTGAGCTCTCAGGGAGGAAGAAGGCAGCCACCATTAGATACAAAATTTTATTGTTAAACATTTATTCATCACAAATTTTCTTTTATAGAATCAATACATGCATAGATATATGTGTATTTATGGAAATGTTTGTCTCTGAGTAGGTCATTCCTTTCAATCCAGTAACCGTTTATTGTAGCTTATTTTGTATCAGATGTTTTACTTGCTCCTGAGGATAGAGAGTTGAACAAATTACAGCCCTTGTCTTATAGAACCTAGATAGGCCACTGATGTCCCCAAGAGAAGATGAATAATTGGTAATCATTATGAACTGTGTGGTCATAGATACAAAGTGCAACAGTAGTTCAGAGGAAGCAACATTAACTTAATGTAAGAGAGTCAAGGGATGCTTCATAAAGATGGTGAGAGTTTTGAAGGATAAGCAGGGGATCATCAGGCAAATGATGGGAGTGAAGGCATTCCTGGCTTGAGGAAAAGTCTGTGCAATGGCAGAGAGGTGTAAGATTGTGGGACAGGTTTGGAGTACAAGGTTAATGTGTGAGTACCTCAGGAGATGGCCAAGACATTCTATCAGTATCTGGAACGTACTAAAGTTTCTATTTAAAGAGAGATGCTAAATCAGTCTATACTGAGAGCTATTTCCCTCTCATATTAGCAAAACTCCTAATATTCAGCACATTGTTTTCATGAGGTTGTAAGAAACACTTTTTCACTGCGTTGGTGAAAAGGCAAATCGGCACAACCCCTATCAGAGGCAATTCTGAAATATCTACCAAAATTACAAATGCGCAAGCCCTTTAATTTGTCCAAAACAAATTAGATAATTTATCTAATGTGAGTGTATGTATTCTTTTTCACACTTGGAAAATGGCATATATATTGTAGGTTATTCTTGGTAACATTGTTTGTAATACTTTTGAGATTTATCCATGCTATCACATGTATCAATCACTATTTCCTTCTTTGGTGCTGAGTATTTCATTTTATAGATGTAGCACGATTTGTTTATCCATTTGCCAATGATGACCTTTGGATGTTTTCCAGATTTCGGCTATTATGAATAAAAGCTGCTCTAAAATTCATCTACAGGCCCTTATGAATGTAAGTTTTTATCTCTCTTTAAGTATTAGGAATGTGATTGCTGCATTACACTGTATGTTTAGTATATGTTTATGTTTATAAGAAACTATTGAACTATTTTTTTAAAGTGGTGGTACCATTTTGTGCTCCCACTAGCAGTGTATGTGAGTTTTACTTTCTCTGTTTCTTCACCAGGCTTTTTCATTTTAGACATGTTAATGGGTGTGAAGTAGTAACTCACTGTGCTTTCTTTGGGGAAGTTCTGTTCAATTACTTTGCCCCTTTTTTTTGGATTGTCTCATTATTGACTTGTAAGAATTCTTTATATATTCTAGGTACAAGTCCTTTATCAGATATGTATTTTGGGAACATTTTCTCTCACTCTGTGGCTTTCCTTTTCTTTTTCATGGAAGTGTCTAAGTTTAATTCATCAGCTTTGTTTTTTTATGTCCACTTACTTGTGCTTATTGTGTCCTACTAAGAAATCTTTGTCCAAAACAAAGTCACAGAGATTTTCTTCTATATTTCTTATAGACGTTTTATAGTTTTAGCTGTAACATTAAGGTCTATTATCTATTTGCAATTAATTATTTTATTTTTTTTGCAAGGGCAGGCGCCGAAAATGAACCTGGGTCTAGGGCATGCCAGGCGAGAACTCTGCCTGCTGGGCCACTGTGGCCTGCCCTGCAATTAATTATTTATACATGGTGTGTATATATTAGTTATCAATAAAAAGTGAAAAAAAAAAAAAAAAAGAAAGGTCCCAACTTTGCTATCCTTTTTTGCGATGAATCTATTGTTATTCCTCCACCTAGTGGATACTTAAAAATACTCACGTATTAAATCTGTTCCTTTGACATTTTAACAAGAAATATAAAAATCATTGCTTTTCAAAAAAAAGCAAAAATATATGGAAAACAAGTATTTGGAAATCATGTCATTTTATTTTTGAAGTAGATATAAATTTATCACATACAAAAATTTTCTTACCATTACACACTTAGAAAACTTGAAAGGAGATTTTTCTAACTTATTTTTAAACCTTCTACTTTAAAATGAAGCACTTCAATAAGATTCAACCACTGCTGTTTTTTTTAACTTTTTTTAACTGTGAAATATAACATATACAAAAAAGCAATAAATTTCCAAGTGCATTTTGACAGGTAGTTATAAAACAGATCAAGCACTGTTTTAATATTTAACAGTGTAGCACCTTCCAATTACTTGTCAAAACCAGTTAACTGAAATTAACTGATCATTTACTAACTAATTTTCATTAAAAAAACCTTTGAATAAATGGGTTGAATTGAGAAATGAGTATCATATCTACATATCTTTATGAAATATCTTTTTTTAATCTGAGAATTTTATGACCAGGTATTAAAATAAAGCTGAACTTACAACTCAACTTTTGAAGAATTGCTGTATCAAAAAGTGATGATCTATAATTTTTAAAAATGGTGATGCATATTCACTTAGGGCTCACCAAAAATAGTAAAAGCAAAAAGGGTTTTTTTGGTACCATTAATAAACTAAAATGATTTTAAGGTGTTTATTTCTTCCTTATATCATACTTTTAAAATGCTTGTCTATTTTATAATATTATAATTTATAAGCATAATAATTAAATGTGTCCTTGAACAAATTGCTCAATTGCTCTGGTTTTCTGCATTCTCATCTGTAACGTGAATGATTTTGATTACATAATTCAGTCAACTTGCTTGAAAAAACTTGGATTGTGTAATTCTACTCCTAGAGATCCTTTTCTCGCCTGTACATCTACATTCTTAAAATGATCGAGCTTTTTTCACATCGGGCTTTTTTCTCAATCTTGAAAACATATTAAGACTCAGAATTTTCTGTGAGATACAGATAACTCCCTCTCCCTACCCCAAGGTCACCCTCAATATTACACAAGTATCCTTTCAAGTTAAATTAGATTTTTTTTCCATTGGAGAACGCTGGGGGCAAGGAAACCAGTTAGATGGCCCCACTGTGACTGTTTAAGGAATGAGAAGAGGGACTTAATAGAATAGAAAAAAAGTAAATGAGAGACATTTATTTTGAAGAAAGAAATAAAAGAACCTGGTGATACGTTGGTAACATAAAGGATGCTGTAGAGAAAAAAAAGTTAATTTAGAAGATTCCAGCCTTAAAGATTAGACAAAGGATGAAATCATTGACAGAAATGTAAACATTAAAAAGATGCGAAATATGATAGGAGAATGTTGAGCTCAAGTTAAATTTGAGGTAATTTTGGTTATGGTTTTTCTCCACTTTTTATTTAAAAATTAATCACAGGTGTGGAAAAAGGGGTTAATACCCTTAATGTATAACAAGAGAGTACTGATCAGCAGGAGAAAAAACATTGCTAATAGAATAGGCAAAACA
This sequence comes from Myrmecophaga tridactyla, assembly GCA_004026745.1. Taxonomy (NCBI): domain Eukaryota; kingdom Metazoa; phylum Chordata; class Mammalia; order Pilosa; family Myrmecophagidae; genus Myrmecophaga; species Myrmecophaga tridactyla. Next base: position 22,687 of record PVIY010017209.1, read on the forward strand.
ATGGCCAGTAATTCACAAAAGAGGACACCCAAATAACCAATAAACTTGAGTAAAATGCTCAACCTCATAAATAACTTAAGAAATGCAAAATAATGACAACTTTTAATATGGAATATCAGGATGTACAGTAACCAGAATTAGGTTACTGCTTTGGAGAAGTAGTTATTTTACAGAATTAGACTTGAATGCATTTTGAATGTACTTAGCAGCCATGACTTTTATACTCTGGGTTATAGAAATGAGAACTCAAGAAGGGAGAGGGAGACACAAACCCTAGCTGAAGCACAGCAGGATGATGTGACATGACAGATGAACCAAGGATGTGCTGAGAAGAGCTAGCAATTGGAAGAATTATTGGTGGCTACATCTAATGAAAATCTTTTGCAAATAGAAAAGATAGAATTCCTTTCCAAAGATGACAAAAAAGTGAAATTATATCACCTTAAACCAGCTTCCCAGGATCTCATTAAATAGTAATCCAGCAGATCTGGGGTAGTTGAAAAAGTACCAGAGAAATACTGGAAGGTAACAAAGGTACAGAATCTTAGGCAAGTTGCATGTCAAGTATATCAGTACAGAATGTGAACTTTGGCAATTGCATTTCAATAACCAAGAAATGGAAATGTTTTGTTTGAAAATCCAAGATGACCGAGAAATTCGGAAGAGAATGATAGTTCTCTGTTAGAAGAAAGCTCAGGAGAAACAGCAAAATTGTCCTGACTTCTCTTAGAATCTGTAGAAGAAATTAAGAAAAAGAAACTTCACTAAAATTCCATTTGACCAGCTTCATGATTATTTTTGGTGTGTGATTTAATCTTGATTATACTAACACTGTTAATTTGCTAGTTTCCTGTGTATTCTGCAGATATATGTCTTTAGTGACTACTTGCTATTCCAACCGGGAAGAGCTGAAAATCCTAGGAGTGCCTCCTTATTTTGCAGGCTGAAGTTTTTCAGGCCATACTATGTATAGCGAGGGGAATTTCAGGGCCTGCAAGCAAAACCTTATCTAAGGAGAATATCATCGTGACCTTCGACCTACTTCATTGCCTCATCTGTCTCTTTGAAGAGATAGTGGACTTTATTCAAACCCAATTTTTTGTTAAGCATCTCAGGTTTCACAGAGGATGTCAAACTTCTGAATTAATTGTTTACACACGAGTCTATATTGAACCAATATTATAGAAAATCTGCAGTTCAGGTAATGGTCAAGCATGAATTATCAAGCTTATTGTTTGCTGAATTTTTATTGAAGAAATAATATTTGGGGAAGAGTGGCCAGAGAACTTAAACTCTGTAGTGGATGCTGTGGTGTGCTGCCCAGACTCTCCCCTACCCCCTTTGGGGCTGAGGTGCTTATTTCCCCAGTTGCTGCTGCTGCCTTACAATCCCTTTCCAGTAATTGCCCAAGGTTACGACCCCCTCCCTAGAAACAGCTGGCATCCACTTGCAGAGGGCACACAGGCCAGATCCCCTTCCCCATTTCTGAAAGGAGATCCAGCTCCAGAGATTGCTCTGCATTTAATGGAGGCCTCTCCTGCAGCATCACATCAGCAACCTTATAGGAAGTAATAGGGGGGTGTTCTAGTTCACTAGCTGCCGGAATGCAATATACCAGAAACAGAATGGCTTTTAAAAAGGGGGATTTAATAAGTTGGTAGTTTACAGTTCTAAAGCCGAGAAAATGTCCCAGTTAAAACAAGTCTATGGAAATGTCCAATCCAAGGCATCCAGGGAAAGATACCTTGGTTCAAGAAGGCCGATGAAGTTCAGGATTTCTCTCTCAAGTGGAAGGGCACATGGCGAACACAGTCAGGGTTTCTGTCTCATCTGGAAGGGTACATGGTGAACATGGTCAGGGTTCCTCTCTCATCTGGAAGGGCACATGGTGAACAAGATAAGGGTTCCTCTCTCATCTGGAAGGGCACGTGGCGAGTACGGCGTCATCTGCTAGCTTCTTCTCCTGGCTTTTTGTTTCATGAAGCTCCCCGGAAAGCATTTTCCTTCTTCATCTCCAAAGGTCACTGGCTGGTGGACCCTGCTTCTCATGGCTATGTCGTTCTGTTCTGCTCTCTCCGAATCTCCTTCATTCTCCAAAATGTTTCCTCCTTTATAGGACTCTAGAAACTTAACAAGACCCACCGAACTGGGTGGAGACATGTCGTCACCTAATCCAGTTTAACAACCACTCTTGATTAAATCACATCTCCAGGGAGATGATCTAATTACAGATTCAAAGATACAATACGGAATAGGGATTAGAAGAAATGGCTGCCTTTACAAAATAGGATTAGAATTAAAACATGGCTTTTCTAGGGGACATACGTCCTTTCCAACCTGCACAGGGTATAAGTGTTAAAATAAGTTGGGTAGATTGAAATACTAGTGGTCAATAAGAGGGAAGGGTAAGGGGTATGGGATGTATGAGTTTTTTCTTTTTTGTTTTTTTGTGGAGTGATGCAAATGTTCTAAAAATGATCATGTAATGAATACACAACTAAGTGATGATATTGTGAGGCATTGATCATATACCATGTATAGACTGTACGTTTGAAGATTTGTCAATAAAAATGTTTAAAAAATCTAACTTGTAGGTTTAATTACTATTTATTGATCAGTTGTGTACTAGTTATTTTATTTGCACTGTCATTTGTTCCTATCAACCTTATGAAGTTGGCCTTATCTCCATTTTATTGAGAAGAAACTGACATTCAACAAATTTACGCACCAACCATGATTGCATAGTTAATACATGCAATGGTTCAGGTTCAAACTCAAGACTGTCTTCTTCAAAGTTTTTGCTTGAAATATGTTATAATAAAATTAATATAACATTATAATATAAATATAATAAATATTTAATATCTTGACGTAAACAAAGTTAAATGAAAACAGTACATACAACATTTGAAATATAAATGTGTACACATTGACACAGAAAAATGTCTAAAGTGATATACAATCTTGAGTAGTGGAATTATGAATGACTTTTATTCTAGCACTCTTTTTCTTTCTGTAAAAAGCCTACAATGAGTATGTCTCAATTTATAATCAGAAAAACTAGTATTTTTGTAAATATGAAGTTTCTTCCTATGTGAAATGAAGCATATTAGTCTTCTTGATCACCTTGGGAAGTGCAGTTCATATTGAGCTACCTTTTACTTGAATCCTGGTTTATTTCTTTACAATTTACCTTGTATTCAGGACTGATAAGGTGGAAAAATGATTTATTCTAAAGCTCCGGTAGGTGGCACTACAGTGGAATTTATTTATTATTTTTTTTAATCCATTTGCTCTCAAGCTTTTGATCCTGTTTTGGAGTTTAAGGTGTCATTCATTTCCCCCACTCTATATCTTCATCTCGTCACTATCAGTTAATGAAAACAATCAACTCACTGCAAGTCTAGTGCTTATTTGATGCAATACTAAGGAAATGGCATCTATTAAGTATTATAGAAAATTAACTGATCTATGCTATGATATTATAAGCATCAATCTATTATAAACATCAAAAAGACATGTACCCACCTGATTACCTTGAGATCCTTGGAGAACTGGTGGTACCTGCACCGTACTAATTTATAGTAAAGTACTTTGGGAAATTTGGAATAGAAATGAGAGTTCAGAAGTAAACCCACATATCTATGGCCAAAGTGATTTTTGACAAAGTTGCCAAGTCCATTCAATGGGAAAAGAAGTCTCTTCCATTTCTGGAAAACTTGGATATCCACATGCAGAAGAATGCAAGTGGACTCCTACCTCCCACCATATAAAATATTAACTTAAAATGGATCAACAATCTAAACAGAAGAGCTCACATTATGAAACTCTTAGAGGTAAACATAGGGAAGTATCTTTGGGATCTTGTATTAGGCAATGGATTCTTAGATTTTACACAAAAAGCACACACAACAAAAGGAACAATAGATAAATGGTACTTCATCAAAATGAGATGCATCAAACGGCATTATCAAGAAAATGAAAAGACAACCAACAGAATAGGAGAAAATATTTGGCAATCATGTATCTGTTAAGAGTTCAAAATCTGTAGTATATAAAGAACTCCTATAAGTGAACAACAAAAAAGGCGAAGAACCCAATTAGGAAAACAGGCGAAAGATCAAGATAGATATTTCTCCCAATAAAATATACAAATGGCCAATAAGTATATGATAAGATGCTCAACATCATTAGCCATCAGGGAAATGCAAATTAAAACCACAGTGAGATACCCACCACCTCATACCCACCAGAATGGCAATATTTAAAAATGGAAAATAAGAGATTGCAAAGATGTGGTGAAACAGGAAGACTTGTACATTGTTGATGGAAATGTAAATTGCTGCAGCCCCTGTGAAAAACAGTTTGACATTTCCTCAAAAAATTAAACATTGAATTACATATGACCCAGCAATTCCACTCCTATGTATATATACCCAAAAGAATTGAAAGCAAGGATAGATATTTGTACACCAGTGTTTATAGTGGCATTATTCACACTAGTGAAGTGAGTGTTAGGTAAGTTCCCACTGACAGAAGAACAGATAAACAAAACATTGTATATACTTTCAATGGAATATTATTCGGGTATCAAGAGGAGTGAAGTCCTAAGTTCCGATGCATGCTACATGACCCTTGAGGATATCATGTTGAGTGAAATAAGCCAGACACAAAAAGACAAATACTATATGATCTTGCTTATATGAAATACCTAGGAAAAGCAAATGTGTTAGAGACAGATGATAGATTATAGTTTACCAAGGTGTGGGGTGGGGGGAAGGGAAGAGGGAGTTATGGCTTAAGGGGGACAGAGTTTGTTTGATGAAAAAAATGTAATAGATATTGGTCATGGAGTGGGGCCTTGCCATCTTCATTTTTAGACTACCTTGCTAGCTGGCTTGTGGTTGATTTCTACCAGTGAGATACTAAGAAGCCATTGGAAGGTGGGAAGAGAGGGAAAGGGCCTCCCTTATCCTTTGATTCAGTCACTATCCCTTCAGCAGCAGCAGTCAGCTATGGCATCTTTTAGCCACACCATCATCCACTGGGCACATCCACCTCCTCAGTGGCTGCATCGGTGCTCAGATGCCCTCCATGGTGCTAGCACCTGCTAGGCAGCTTCTCTTCTTGGATTTCGTCAGTGCCATGTGATCCTCCTCTATCCTTTGGTGGTTCCAGTACCAGCTAAAGGCCCCTTCCTCTATGGTTCCAGCACCAACCCACATGGCATCTCTCCCACAGTTCTGGACACAGGTTGACACCCCCTTTTCCTATGTTCTCCTAGTCCTAGGGTGGTAACTGCTTCCTGCAGTTACTGATCTCTGAGTTTCATCCCTATACTCCTTTTTGCTCTCTCAGTTCTTGCAACACCTGGGCAAGCAACAACTGGCATTAAATTTCCAGTGTTTGAAATGCCTAGAAAAATGTCTGTTTTCCTGCCTGGTTCCTGATTCCATGTATCACATTTATTCGCATCCCATTGACCAAAATCTAGTCACTTGACCCATCCAACTGTAAGAGAGGGGTAGCTGGGAAATATGGTCCAGCCATGTATCCAGAAAGAAGAAGTCGCAAATATGGGTGGTACATTGCCAACAAGGCACACAGCAAGTTGACTGTAAACTAGACAATTAAGAGACTAAAAATAATAATAAAGAGTCTAAAGAAAACCTAAGTATATATACCCAAAGACCTGAAACAAGCTATATAGCAAAAGGCCTACATTGCGTATTGAGTATGTGTCTTAGTTTGCCTGGGCTGCTATGACAAATGCCACAGAGTGTTTGGCCTAACAACAGAAATTTATTGTCTCACGTTTTGAGGGCAGAAGTCCAAAAACAAGATGTTGGCAAGGCACGCTATCTCCCGGAGTTGGTAGCATTCTGGTGACGGCAATCCTCTGTCACATGGCGAGCTCTCTCTCCTCTCTCTGGCTTCTTTCTTTGGCTTTCCCTGACTGCATCCAAATTTCCTCTCTTTTTAATGCCTATGGTCATATATGGATGAAGGCCCCCCCCCCGATTCAGTTTGGCCAGACCTAAATAGGATCTTCAAAGATCCTATTCACAAGTGAGTCCACACCTTAACTGATCATAACATCTTCAAAGGTCCTATTTACAAATGGTTCACATTCACGAGAATGCAGCTTAATATTTGAACGTGTCTTTTGTAGGAGACATGATTCAAATCCCAACAGCGTTGCTCTAAGTGTCCTGGAAGTTAGGGCATAAAAAGAAACATACTGCCTTCCACAGTTTTTAAAGTGTGTTTGAAAGTTTAAAGCAAGCTTTAACCTGAAATTAAACACAAGGAGCATTTATCAAGTTGATTGCCATATAATAGATACTAGAATAATGCACAAAAATCATAACATGCAACTAACTATGTTCATAAGCCTCTCCTGCTCATAAGTATTCTCACTTTGGAAAAGTATGAATTGTTAAGACAATAATATATTTACATTCTTAGGTTGTTTTCTAATGCTTAAGATGTCATACTACAAGTGTCTGTAGGAAAAAAATCTCTTCAAAACTTGAATTAATGATACTTTTACAAATTATTTTCAATAATGATATTAGTTAATATTAGTGTCTAGAATTTTCAAATTATCACTATTTTCATTAGCATAAAAATATTTTAAATTCCAAAACTGGATAATGTGATCTATATGTAACAAAAATCAATTTACTATGCTATTACAAGTTATTCTAAAAATAGACCCTGACATCTGTGACCCTAGAGCATAGAATCATTTCTGGCACATAAGAGGTATTCAATATATTTGTTGAATGAACAGTTGGATCAAAAAATGTTAAATCTGTGGTTGCCAAATGTGTACTTAAAAGCTTATAATTAAAAAAAAAAGCTTATATTATACATGCAATTTCCATATCCAGCCATTCTCTGTTCATAGACACACATTAGGTCATGTTATATTATTAACTGAGTCTGCCAATCCCTCAGAAAGGCCTTCACCACCCCCCGAAGTATTTTGCTAGGGCACAGAAAACTTGCATTCACAGACGGTGGAGGCTGTCCATGCAGGTGCCTCTAGTGCTTCAAGCCAGACAACTGCTGTTGGCCTCCTCCGCTCTGCCTGGAACTCTGTCCCCACAAAGATGCTGAACCCTGCCCATTCCCCAGAGTGGCTGTCCTGTCTGTCTTGTGGACGACACAGCTATCTATGCCAACTCGCCTGAAGCGAGGGGAATGCTTCCTCTCACTTGTTATGTTCAGTCCAGGGATCGCATGACAGTGTCTTACGACTTGACGTTTTAAGAATTGAGTGAAAAAATTTTAAGCTCATCAACCCATCAGTGAACCTTTGCATGTGGACCTTTGAATTCTTGGCTCATTATTTCCTCAGGATAAATCTCCGGGTCAAATTGCATGCACTTGTTTTTAGAGTTCTTGAATACAGATTACCAAACAACCTGGAAAGTTAGCAGTAATTTATTTACCCTCCCAGCTACTGTGTGCCAGAGTGTTGGTTTCCTAAGACCCTTGCCAACAATAATTTTAATCTTTCTTTTAAACCAGTTGCAATTAGTAGTGTTTTCTTTCTTTCTTTTTGGGTTATGTAAGCGTTTCAAAAGTGTGTGAATATGGAGTTCTGTGGAGAAACACATTTTGAAAACGTTTAAATTGTGACAACGCCAGGTTGATGTAGTACAGACTTAAGCGAACAGCATTTTGAAGTATTATTTGAACCTGGCAAATGAGAGAAAAGTTAATTTGCATAACTGAGCTCCTGAACTAACTCAAAGGGCAAGGCTAAGTAAACACATACCTGAGTTGGTCCTTGGATGTTTACATTACGGGGTGGGGTACTCAAGGCCAGCATTGAATAAACAGAGTTCAGATGCCTGATTGTGTCATTCCTTCAAAAAAACTTTGCATACTAACATTTATTTCTAATCCCAGAGTAAAACAATCTCATATAAATGATTTTTACATAACAGGAAAGTTATGTGTTAACATTTACCTATGGAACAATGCAAATTGACACTTTTCATATTCTTATTCTGATGTTAGATAAAACTGTAGCTGTAGCCCAGGAAATTATTTCCTTTATATCTGTTAAAATTCCTTGCTGCCATCACCCTTCCTGGTGGACTTGGGGAGGGGCTTTTCTTTGTGATCATATACATGCCACATGCTATGTAGATGTCGCTACTTATGTCTATTTGACTTTTCTACTACACAGAAGCTCTTTTAGGACAAAGATTTTTAGACTTCCTAACAGATGTAATGTTAGCCATATAAATGCCACCATTTTACATATTACAGGAAAGAAAACAAGTTTTAGTTTCCTAAACCCAGAATTTTTTAGAGATAGGAAGTTGACACCTGAGAAAGTTGACACATTTCCTCGGCTTTTTAGAGAAGGAAGAGAAAGTGAATGATTTCTCTTACATAAGTTTTGAAATAGATGTTTTAGCTTGGTGATTCTAAAATGAAGTTCCGCATAGTCTTGCACAATGTACAGCACACAGAAAACATTTTATAAATATTTACAAAATAACTCATGCTGCTGGCCACCGTTTACACAATTTCTCTGAAAATAGACTGCCAATCTGTAAGAGATATGATATATAAAGTACAATCCCTGGCTCATAGTGTTATGCACATGTGTAATGTAAAATACAGTCCCTCAGTCCAACATGTACAGGGCACTAGGCTACATGGCAACTACCTGCCCTGCGTTCCAATGGTGTTGGATTACAGCAGACCTGATTTCTCAAGGAGTTGATCAGCTAAGTGTGGGAATCGCCCCGTCTCTGCTATTTATCAAAATTATAATTTGCACCTGAAATTGGTCACTTTACTAAGAAACAGAGCCAGGTGAGCCAAAGCTAAGAGCTAGATTTCCTAAGAGATTTGATGGTTCCTTCAGCCTATTGTGATTTGCAAAAAATTCCTCATAGGTCTCTGCAGAAATGAAGTTTAGGGTGACCCCAGCTGCAACAACCAGAAAACTCCAACTTTATATTGAGGGACTTACAAAACAGTTCGTGTGTCTGTATGGACAAAACTCAGGCCACCAGAGATTACATTAAGAAGTGCAGACATGATATCGTTCAATCACTACTTCCTTAACTAGGGACCATTTTAACAGACCAGAATTAAAAGTTACGCACAAAACATGTGAGTTCATTGATCTAAGCTAAGTGAAACTTAGAAAAGTTAATTAAAAAAATTTAAAAAAACAGATGGCCTGCCCATGCCAGAAAAAAAAAATTAGATGGATTGAGCAAATCTCTCTTGAAGAGTTCAGACTGTTCCCTGTTTCTCCCTGATCAGCATGGCAAACTCATGAAGATAGTTGATATCATCCGAATTTTATTTTTATGAAATGTGTAGGTGAGGGAGACAGAATAGATTATCCTGAGTTAGTGTTTCCTAAATTTGGTTTATCCTCAGAATCCCTGGAATGCCTATTAAAAAGCTGGATTTCTAGATTTCTTTCCTGGAGATTCTGATTAGTAGATCTGGAATGGGGCTGGAAATCTCTTGTCTTTAACAAAAACCCCGGTAAAATATTCTAATGGTCGGGCAAGATGGGAAAGACTAACTAGATCATAATTTGCTAAAAAAAAAAAAAAGACGACTAGAATTGTCTGGCTCAAAAATCATTAGGGCTTGCAAAACTTAGTTCATTTCCTAAACTTAGCCACAAAATAGAACATCCATAACCCTGCAACCACTAAACATCTTAAATGAAAGAATTAGTAAATTCAAACTGTCAGGACTCAGTGTTATCCCTCTTAAATATGAAGTCAAAACCAGGATATGGGCACTGGTAAGTAGGAATTAGATTCATAATTTAAGTCCAGATAGGGCAGTGACCAGAATCAAGAGTCCGGGTAAAGCTATTAACAGTATTGTATCACAAATGCTAACTATAAATTACACTATTATCTTATGTATCACTTAGAAAGAAAAAGCATTATGATACAAGGATTTCTTATCACCTATTTTATACTTAAAGAAGGAGCTCTTTCAGACTCAAAGATTTTTAATCATATATAACTAAAAAACTCTCATGAATGCATAAAAAGGAAAATACTATATTTCAGTGAGCTTAGGACATATTCTTTCCCCACATTTTTATGTTACTGAAATCGGGAGGTATCTTAAAATCAGTGGTGCCTGAACATTGTTTTCATAATTTAATTGGCAGAGTTTTTACTATCTTAATAAATACTTGAAAAATATTATCTTACAAGGCATGACACCTTAGGTTCAATGAAAAATGGCATTAACAAAATATGTTAGTTAATATATGTATAAAACTTCTTCATGCCCAGCGACCAACTCTTTTATAAATCACTCTCTAATTCAGTCATCCACATGCATGTTTTTCTACACAATATGAGCCCTTCAGCCATCAAGATGCTGATTCTATTATGAATCCTCAATCGAGCCTCATTGGTTCTGGACTCATAAGCCGGTTTTTTAATTAAGTAGAACGACCTTATTTTGGCATTGGGAATGTTGATCATTACATCTAATTCACCAACTCCACCACCCCTTCCCCATGACCTTTTGATTTATACTCACAAACTTTTGGTTCATAGAGATAAGAGATCGCAACACTTTTAACTCTGGGTTTGCTTCTATGTCACTCACACTCTCTCGCTGCCAATCTGCTGGCACTTTTGATGTATGCAAACAAAGTCAACTGTTTCACATCTGTGGCCTCACCGAGAGCAAATTGTTCCTTGTTGTTTTGGGTTTTTTTTTTGCTTGTTTGTTTATTTTAAAGGAGAACTTTTATTTCTATGTACAGAAAAAAAATCAACTCTGTACATTTAACCCAGTTTAATGTCAAGTCTGTTAGCCTCTGCCTTTTCCATCTTGGCAATTGGAACCACAGATTTTGGACCCAGGACATTGCCTCCTCAGTGATGGCAGATCTTATCATAGCAGTCATTGGAATTGGTCCTCCTAGCTTCCACCAGTTTAGCTGGAGCTCGTTTGTCCTCCAAGTTAACCTGTGTGAAGGCTACGACGGCATGGGTCTTTCTGTAGACTCAACATCCCTGTTTCGCCTTTCCCTTGTTGATGCAGCAGAGAATCGTCACTGTGCAACACATGGCAGGCAGGAAGACAGCCAGCTCAGTAGGGACTGTATCACGTAGAATCACCACCACCTGAGCCTTCTTGTCTTCCACCCAGTTGGTGACAGTTTTCACCCCTGCTCCAAGAACAGGCGGCTTGTTAGTGGGGCTGTATCCTTCGCCAGAAGCTTTCTTCTCAGCCCAGGCCAACAGCCTCGGCTTCTTCTCTTGCTTTATCTCTGGTTTGTATTTGCAGGCCAGCTTAGGCAATGAATAGCTGTTGGGAGGGTCCAAGGCTGATGGTGGGGGATACTTTCAGCTGCTCATAAAGGATGGCCCTTTGCTGCTGCAGCCAGATACAGCAGGGCCATTTGATGAAGTGGTTGAGGTCCCCTTTTGGGTCCCCTTTTGGTTGGATGTCCAATGCCAACATTCTCAGGCCTTTTCTCAATCAGGGGATTTTCCGCCTTCTTGGCTTCCTGATTCTTCACACCAGGGGCTGGGCCACCTTCTTCCCTTTTGGCTTCTTGGGCAGCCAGACAAGCTGCTGCTAATTCTAAGATATGTCCCAATTTCAGAGACCCGAAGTGTGGGAAAAATATGCCCCTCAGAGGCAATGAAATGAGGTTCAGTCAGGGACAGGGGAGGGAGTTAGGCATCACTGTTTAAGGTCAGATAAGGACAGTAATCAAAATGGAGTCCAAGTGACACTAAAATCAATTCATCCGGGGACATGGGTACAAAAGTCATAGACCCAAAGTTAGCCAATTGAAATTAGTAGTCAGCTAAATTCGAGGTCAAAATTAGAATCACAAAACAAAAAATTTGGGTGAACATTTCAGCATGTCAAAGCAAAACATATATTATGAATCTACCTGACAGGAAAAGATCTTGAGGAAACAAAAGATTGGTTGCTATCCTAAATCTGTAGAGTATTTACCTCTAACATCCCTTCACATATATTCGCATTTGATTTGACCCTCACAACATCTTTATGAGGTAGACAGAAGCCTCTTTCAGAGAGGAGGTTAACTGAGCCCCTGTGCATAGCTATTTCCTTAGAGTCACTCATCTAGTGAGAAACAGAATCTAACTCCAAAGCTGACAGCCTTTTGACCTCACCGGAGGAAAGATGGAATCATCAGGTAACATTTAATAGAAGAGCCCTTTAGTAATTGGGTTTCGTGAGTTGAGATGAGCCAAGTATGTCCTCTTAACTAACCAGAGGCATTCCTCTGGATTCATCTTTACTGTTGGATTTTAAATGAAACATGTTCCAGAGGGAGTAGTCTAAAAGCTCACAGTGTCCCTAACATGTCAGCTGCTTGGGTATACACTGAGCACCACTAACTCCTGATGCCAGCAACTGGGTTTGATCATCTTAGCCAGCACGTATGCGTGAGTAGCATTTGGTTTCATAGCAATAATCTCTTAAACCCCAATTTCCTCATTTCTAAGTAAAGATAATATTACCCACCTTGTGGCACTGCTGTGAAGATTAGAGACAGTGTATGTAAAACATCTAGCACAATATCTGACGAAATAGTAGGTATTAGTAATACTTTTATTCAGTGGTTTTATTTTTACTCACAGTAACAACCCCATTGCCCAGATCTGTCAATTTAGATTAAAATGATATGGATTCCACAATTTAAATTCACAAGGAAAATATTTGCACATTTGAGGCAACATAGCATGGTAGTCAAGTGTATAGACTCTGGAGTCCATTCCCAACTGAGCTAATTACCAGCTGTGTGATTTGGGGCAAGTTACTTAGCTTCTCTCTTCCTCGATTTCTGCAATTGTAACAAGGGAGTAATAAAATCTACCTCATAGGATGGTGGTGAAAATCAGATGAGGTTATTGCTTGGCACAAAGAAAATTAGATAAGTTTATTGCCTGGTAGTATATAAATATATATATAATATATAAGGTAAAGAAAATTTTATGTAGACTATAACACATGCAACTTTCAAATGAATACTTGGACAGCAACATGTGAAATAATATCTCACAGCAGAACCATTTTTATTGTTAGTGGTTCACATGATTCTTAATGCACAGCTAAAGCATGGCAAGCATGGTTCAAAAATGGACAAACAAGAACCCAGTTTGCAGACCTAAGCTAGTTCACAGAAGTGGAGCTTCTTGATTGAGGGGGAAGCCAAGGTCCCTTGGAGTACATTTTCTGCAACAGGTGTGTTCTGTGAACCTTCCCCCAAACTAATCCCAGAGGGATCTGCAACCATTTATCAGGGTGACAGAGCAATGGGGAAAGAGACATACCCAGAGCTTCAGAGCAGATATTGACTCTGAACTGAAGCTAATCCCCAGAGCCCCCAAACGCCACCATGGTCTAGGTCAGAGTGGGGCTTATCAAATGTTACATGGAATCTCGGCCTCAGTCTGTTTTACAATGGATCTGATAGGATAGAAAACCAACCCTGTGGCCATTTCCTCACTCACGGAATATGTAATGGGAATAAATACCTGTAGTAATAGACAGAATCCCCATCTTGGTTCCCTGGCCCTTGGAGTAAGTGCTGCTTTAGTAGGAAGAGCCAAATAGAGACCCTTAAAACTGACCGCCAAAAAATTGCCAGCCTCCTCTCTTCCCTTACCTACCAGAGACAGTAAGCCAAGAGCAGTGCTACATCTCTGGGTAACTGCAGAGATTGGGGTGAACTTGCCCCTTTGGCTAGCAAAAGCCAGATGGGTCTTAGAATATGACTGTGAATTAATGCAAATTCAATCAGGTGGTGATGCCAACTGCAGCTAAGGTTCTAGAGGTGGTTTCTCAAGTGGAGCAAATGAACCTGACACTGTTAACTTAGAAAAGGTTCTTGGATTCCTGCCAGTATTGAAAACCAGAAAATTTTGCCCTCAGGTGGCAAAGACTATGACCTCACCTCAGGGTTGTGCAAACTCTCCTGCTCTCTGACAAAATATAGTCCAGACAGAAATTGATCGTCTTGCTATCCCATGCTGGTTGGTCAGACAGGATTCTGGCCAGAAACAGATGACATACTCAAACTGGATAATTCATGATAGTCTAATAAAGGGACTGTTTATAACAGGGAAGGTGTGATAGATTGAATTATGGATCTCAAATCAGACATGTTCTTATTCTGCATTCCTGTGGGTGTGAACCTATCCTAAAGAGGATCTCTTGAATATGCTATTTGTAGTTAGGGCATGGCCAAACTGAATGAGGGTGGGTCCTAGTCCTGATTACTGGAGGCTTTATAAGGAGAAAGCCACAGGGAGAAGCCAGAAGTTAGCAGGAACCAAAAGAGAAAGGAGAGGACATGATGCAACAATGGGAAGCAGAGATATAAACCAAGGAACACTAAGAATTGCTAGCAGCCAGCACCAGAGAGACTTTGGGGAGACAGTACCACCTTATTAACGCCTAGATTTTGAACTTCTGTTAACCTCAAAACCATGAACCAATAAATTCCTGTTGTTAAGCCAAAACCAGTTTATCGTATGTGCAATAACAGCTCAGGAAATCAAGTAAGAAGGGGTTTGATGTACAAAGTCACTATTACCCTTAGAGGTGAAGGGACAAAGATAGGGGTAGTTATGGAAGACTAGGAGGTGTGGTTTTTGATAGAAGGGTACAGCCAACCCAAAGCAACACCAGAGAGAGTTGCCCTGATGTCAAACTCCGCCTGTCTCTTGCCAATGCCTCCCATTGGCCAAATCCAACTGGAAGCCAGAGGGCAAGGAAGGACACTGATGAAAATGATACAGGTCAGCCTTGGATACACAGAGAAGGGTGGAGGGGGCATCTGGAGGGGAAAATGGAAAATATTCAGCATACTGGCCTGTTGTTGGGTATGGCAAGCAGACTGCAGCCAATAAATGAGACGCTTTAGTAAGACACAGCACACCAAAGGATAGAGGTGAGCCCCACAGTAGATCAAGGCTGCACATCAATGAGATTTCGAGCCTGGGGACTGTTGGGATATTCCCTCTAAAGTGAGACCTGAGTTCCTGCACCTTGTATTTCCCACTGCAAAGGAAGCCCACCATCTGATTGGCCCCCTTTGGATTCTAGAGGCAGCATATTATCACATTTGAGCTTGTTGCTCCGATGCAGTTAGCATCTGGCTATAAGGCCACAAGTGTCGAATGGGGTGTGAAGCAATAAAAGGCTCTGTAGTAGGTTCAAGCTGCCACAGGGTCTTATGCCCAGCCCAATGGTGCTGGAAAAGTCTGTGTCAGACAGAAATGCCCCATTAGGAAAGTCACGGCACACACCTCTAGCATTTTTTAGTAAAACCACACCCTGTTCTACTCACAAGTCTTCTCATTTGAAAGGCTCCTCCCGATTTGCTACTAGGACCTTGGTAGAGACTTAGGTCTGCTCACAGGACACCAAATAATTATGGTCATAATTATTTGACACCTGAATTGCCCGTCATCATCTGATCTATTAAATCGTAAAATTGAATGTGTGCAGCAGACACATTCTGTTCTTAGAAGGAAAGATTATAAATGAGACCAGACCATAGCAGATCAGAAAGCACAGGTAAATTTCCTAAGCACATAGCCCCAAACCCCACTGTAGTTGATCTTACTGCTTTTCCACCTCTGCTCTAACTCACAGATACAGACTTCTGGCAGAATCCTTAGGTTCTAATTAAAGAAGAAGGGAAAAGCATGGCCCAGTTGATGAACAGGTCTGCACTATGCTGGTACCAGCTAGAAGCTGACAACTACTCCATGACATCCCTACTCAGGTTTATCTCTGAAAGAAGGTGGTGAAGAGAAATCTTCCCAGTGTGCAGAACTTCAAGTGATACATCTGCTTATCTGCTTCATGTTGGAGGAGAGAAGACCTGAAATACAATTTACTCAGATTTATAGTAGTGGCCACTGGGATGTCTGGATAGGGACTTGGAAAGAGCAGATCTGGAGCACTGGGGATAAGGCAGACTGGTGAATGTACATCCTGAGATGGGTGCAGACTGTGACTAGAAATTCCTTTCGATGACAGAGTTCTGGTGGAACAGTGAAGATAAATGCACACAAACAAACCTCTATCCTCTTAATGAACAAGAGGATAAGATAAGCCATTCTCTGAATGAATTTCACCTTTTGCCTAGCCATCTTTTTGCCTATGTAATGGGTCTAGTTGCAAATTGGCCATAGTGGCAGGAATACAAGCTATATGTGGGCCCTTCTTCACCAGACCTTATCTGCCTATTGCCTTTGCTAAGCACCCAATTTGCCAACAATATGAGCCAACACTGAGTCCCATTAGGGCACCATTCCCTATTCAGTTGCTGATCCATTGATTACACTCAACCATTTCATCAGAGAAGGGCAGTGATATGTCCTCATAGAAAAGAAACATATTTCAGATATAGATGTGCTTTCCCTACCAAAATAGCTCCAGCAGCACCACTATTAGTGAACTGACGGACAGCTTATCCATCATTGTGGTATTCCACACATAACCACCCCCTCACTAAAATTCATGTTAGGCATAGGAAATGTGGCAAAGGGCTCATACCAAGATCCACCAGTCTTACCACCCTCCCCATCACTTAAAAGCAATTGACTTGAAAGAAACAACTTAAGACACAGTTATGGTACCAGCTAGGACACAGCATTCCACAGGATTTGTAAACTGCACTACAGGATGTAGGATGTGCTTTAAACTTGTGGCCAATATATGGCATAGCAACATCACTGCTATAAAGCCAGGGTATATGATATGAGAGATGAAAATGATTATTGTTCCTCTTAATATTATATCTAATAACCTACTTAAGGAATTTTTTTGGTTACCAAGCCCAAAAGTTTTGGTTCACAGGGTTTAGAGGTCCTACTGCCCAAGGGAAAAATTCCTTCTTCAGGGAATGCGATAATGGTTCCAATCAGTTGGAAGCTGTTCTAGTTTTCTAGCTGTCAGAATGCAATATACCAGAAATGGAATGGCTTTTAAAAAGGGGAATTTAATAAGTTGCTAGTTCACAGTTCTAAGCCGAGAAAATGTCCTAGTTAAAGCAAGTCTGTAGAAATGTCCCATCAAAGGCATCCAGGGAAAGATACCTTGGTTCAAGAAGGCTGATGAAGTTCAGGGTCTCTCTCTCTCTCAAGTAAGGAGGCACATGGCGAACACAGTCAGGGTTTCTCTCTCATCTGGAAAGGCACATGGTGAACATGGTCAGGGTTCCTCTCTCATCTGAAGGGCACATGGCAAGCACGGTGTCATCTGCTAGCTTCTCCTGGCTTTCTGTTTCATGAAGCTCCCAAGGAGGCATTTTCCTTCTTCATCTCCAAATGTCGCTGGCTCATGGACTGTCTGCTTCATGGTGCTGCAGCATTCTCTGCTCTCTCCAAATCTTCATTCTCCAAAATATTTCCTCTTTTATAAGATTCCAGAAATTTATCAAGACCCACCCAAATGGGTGGAGACATGTCGTCACTTAATCCAGCTTAACAACCACTCTTGATTAAATCACATCTCCAGGGAGATGATCTAATTACAGTTTCAAACATACAATGCTAAATAGGGATTAGAAGAAATGGCTGCCTTTACAAAATGGGATTAGGATTAAAACATGGTTTTTCTGGGGTCCATACATCATTTCAAACCAGCACAGAAGCTGCAACCATCCCCTGGCCAGTTGTGACTTCTCTTGCCTCTGAATCAACAGTGAGAAAAGGGGATGATGGTACTGCCCAGAGTGATTGATCTGAATTATTACATTTTCTACTACACAATAAGAAGCAAGTAGGACGATGTTTGCAGCTCAGAAAATACACCAGGGAACTCTTTGTTTAGTGGTTTTAATCAATAAAACCCCCATAAACCCAGCAAAGATAGGACCACCAAGGACTCAGAGCATGTAAGAATGAAGTTTGGACAAAACATTGGTAAAGGATTCCGTCCTGCTCATAAAAGATAAGAAGACCACAGAATGACTGTTCGAAAGTAGCTGACTATCAATTTAGGGCATACGAACTGTGTAACCATTTTCTATTGCCAAGAATGCTGCAAAACAACTATCTTCAACATGAAAAAAGTTAGAATGGGCATAACTAAATATCCCTAAAGACTGGGAGAAGGATCGAAGGAGGAGTTTTAATTGAGAAATTAGGATTTAGCAAATGAATAGGACTACTGAATCATTATATTGATATTTCTTTTTAGTCATCACTGTCTTGGAGCAGCTAGAAGGTAAAAACTGAAATTGTCCAACTGTAACTCATACATTCAAATCTGTTCTATAACTACTTCTTAAATGTACTTTGAAATTTATTGCTTTTCTATATATATATTATATTTCACAATAAAAATGTTACAACAAGTATACAAACAACTACAACAATAAACTGTGCCGATCTTGGCTGTCTGAGAATCAGCTGACTTCCAGGCTCATCTGAAACAGCTTTATCTAAGCCCATTAGGCACTCGACTCTGCTGTACGTACCACTCATCCTCCAATAATAGGCTGGCATGAGCATGTTTTCATGGTGAGGGCAGAGATGCAAGAGAGCAAATGAAAATACAAAAGGACTCTGGGGCCTATGCTCAGATCTGGTGTATCATTACTACTGCTCTTTTCGACTCACCAGCTCAGATTCAAGAGGACTTCACATCTTTCATAAGAGGAACTGGCAAGTCATATGGTGAAAAGCAGGGATATAGAGTGGGATGAAGAATCTGTGCCACAATTGGAGGTGGTTCTCTCCTAAAGCTTCCATAACTGTTCCTTCCCCTTATTCCTTCAGGTTTGGGACCCTTAGTGGGTCCCACTGTATTAACTGATGTGCTTCATCTTCCCTTGGTGGTTTTCTCTGCCACATCAGTTGACTAGTGCTCTTCTTCAAACTCCATTCAAACACTCCTTGAGTTGCCCATCTGTTTCCTCCTGAGACCCTGATTTACACACCCTCAAATATTAAGTAAAGCATGGTATAAAAAGTATTTATATTATTTTATCTTTTATGTAATAAAGAAAAGAATATAACTAGCTGTGCATATTTGTTTTCATTCTCAGAGACAGAACTAGAAGCGTCAATCAGTGCTAAAAAAAAATAGAGAAAGAAGGACAGAGTGGAGAGGATAGATAAAGTTCAATTTATCTGACTATTCCTTCATTTATATTTTTTGACTCTGGAACTAGTTAATGTTTAACATAATAAAAAAAATCAACGTTAAATTATAAAAAGTAGGAAGTAGTCCCTCAAACTGAAAACAACAGTCTGAAATAGATGAACCTACTGTCCAACGGGTTACATAAGCCTACAAAGAAAAACATTTCTTCAAATGAATTTAAAACACAAGATTTCGACTATGTATTCTTAACAGGATATTTTCAATATTCATCTTTATTATTCTGCACGAACATGCAAGGTGTTCTGGGCCAGAGACAGGTTTCTTTTTTATTTCCTACGTCGCAGTAAATCAGTGTGCTGACCCCTCTGCCATAGCCCCTACCCCTAGGGCGATGCGATGAGAGACGGCATGACCATCCCAACTAACTTTTTCTGGCATCTTCCCCTTGGCGTTGAACACCTCTATCTTTCTCCCTGAGGAAAGGCTCGGCTTTCTGCCTAAAGTTTCCGACGGCATGTGGCACCACGGGGGCCGCACCCGTAGCTTCCCTTCTCGGCGGCAGCTGGGGCCCAAGCCTCGGGGCGGCCCGGCGGGGCCGGGGTGGGTGTGCGCTTGGCAGCGGCCGCGGAGGAGGGGCGGAGGGCGGCGCAGTGGCCGCGCTTTTCCCGGGCGGCGGGCGGCGGCGGCCCAGCCGGGGCAGCTGGCATGGCAGAGGAGAGGCGGGGGCCGGCAGCCGGGCCGCAGCTCAACGCGCTGCCGGACCACTCGCCGCTGCTGCAGCCGGGCCTGACCGAGCTGCGGCGCCGGGTCCTGGCGGCGGGCATCCCGCTCGCGCCTCACCAGCTCTCCGATGCCTTCCTGCTGCGGTTCCTGCGCGCCCGGGACTTCGACGTGGACCTGGCTTGGCGGGTAAGGGGCCTCCCCGCTGCGCCCCGCCTGACGGCCGGGGTGGGCGCCTGGGGCTTCGCTCGAGCCCCGGGAAGCCGGAGGTGCAGGGAGGACCCTGCGACCGAGCGAGCCCCAAAGCACTAGGCGGCGCGCCGCGGGGCGCGGCGGGGCGCGGAGCTTGTGAGAAATTAGGAGCCGGTCGGTGCAGTTCCTCCGGGTCCTGGCAACGGGAAAAACCGGACAGTGCTGGAGCCTGCTGGGGGATGGCCTGTTTGACCCCAAACACTGGAACTCTCCGAACGTGGCAACTGTCAGAAGTGCCCTAGATGAGTCTCCCCAGCCTATTAAGTTTGGAAGAAAGCCTATGATACGCAACAAACTAACGGCTGAGGAATTGGAAGCTCAGACCTTGCCCACTTATTTTAGCAAATTAACTCCCAAGTGCTGGGGTGAGAATGAGATTGCCGGTACAACCGAAGTCTTGAAGCCATATCCTAGCAAAATAATATTATCGATCCTGATATTTAAGTGTCAAGACAGTAAAGCTCAGTATATTTTGAGTCTCGGGAGCCGATGAGGCTGGTTTTGCGTGCGTGTGTGTGTCTGTGTGTGTGTGTGTGTGTGTCTGTGTGTGTGTGTGTTTCCCGGTATGTTACAGCCGGTTGAGGGAGGCAATAATGGGCAGGGATCAGAAAGGGATTAGACTTTGAGTTCCCCATTGACTAGCTGTGTTACGTCGGACCCAGCATAGTCGTCTCTCTTAACGCGAGCAGTGCCTATTTCAGTCGACTGGTTGCAGGGACTGAAAATGAACCAATCAAGATTGGAACAAAACGTGCCCAGCGCAACGCCTGGCACATAGTAAGCGCCCCTGAGCAGGACCGGAACTAGCCCGTCTCCAATGACTTGTTCATTGTCACCCAGCCGGTTGGAAAGCAGGGAAATTATTATGGTTCAGAATTCCAACGTGTCTCATCATAAGATTTTTGTTGTTAACTGATTTTTAACTGAAACAGTAATGAGTACAGGTAGTAAAAAATAATCGAGATAATACAAAACTGTGAAAAAGGAAAAGTTTCCCCACTCCAAATCTTGGCTTGCCAGAAGTGGTTACTTTATCAGTTTCTTGCTTATGTCTATGCTTATACAAGCATACGGGTGGGTTTTACACTTTGCCTTTCTTACCTGACTTCTCCCAGAGTCACTTTACATCAGCATGTGTGATATCCCACAGAAGTGCTGGGTTCCCTCCTGATGAGCGTAACAACCAATCCATGACCCCAGGATTTCAAAGAGAGCAAGAGAAAATACTGTGCCTGAGGCAGGAGATCAGATGGCCTGTCTGCCCCAAAATCTGTCTCTCTGAGTTTAAGGAGTTTAGGGATTTTATGGATTAAAACAACGGGGGATGGAGTTGTTACTACTAAAACAGAAACTATATACAGAGCCAAGACTAGACTAGAATAAGCATTACAATAGTAAATATAAAACACAGTGTTGAGACGAGGCTATAGTACTTACAATAGTAAGTATAAACAAGGGTGAGACTAGTTGAATTTTAGTAATTTTAGGTATTAACTTTTGCCAATACTACAATATAGAAAGAAAAAGGCAACTATATCATGATTCAGTAAACATAATCATTTGTTAATCCTTAATTTCTTAGTTACATGTATGCATATATTTTATTCCATTGGTGGACTGCATATCATTCCATCGTATGGATATAGTACATTAAAATTTATCTGACCAATCCCTTGTTATTGGACCTCGAGGTTGTTACCAGCCGGTAGTGCAGCTGTGACTGTTGTTCATTACCTCACACAATTATTATTATCTTTAATAATAATAACACTAGAAAGCAACATTTATTATTTCTTTATGCAAGAGACTGTGCTAAGAATGTTACATGTACTGCCTCATATATGTTACTAGGAATAACTCTGTGTTGAAAATATCTTCCTTAATTTACAGACAAGGAAATTAAACACATAGAGGGCGGGCCGCGGTGGCTCAGCAGGCAAGAATGCTTGACTGCCATGCCCGAGGACCCGGGTTCAATTCCCGGTGCCTGCCCATGTAAAAAAAAATAATAATAAATAAAAATAAACATATAGGAAAACTTATCTGGGCTTGGAGAGAGTCACCTGCTGGAAAAGAGTGGAATAGGGACTCATAGGAAACTTGCCTAAATTAAAAGGCTGCCTTCTTATAAATATGACTCATTTCTTCTTGACAACATTCAAAACTATATTTAAATATGAAATATTGTCGAGGAAAATATGATATTTCTTTTAGTTTCCTAGACTGCTCAAGCAAATACCATGAAATAGATTGGCTTAAGTCATGGGAATTTATTAGCCTACAGTTTTGAAAAAAATGTCCAAATAAAGTCATCTTCTACGCAATACTTTCTTCTAGAAGATCGGCTGAGAGAGGAGCCAAGGATCTCCAGTGACTGCTGGTCTTTCCCTTCTCTTCCAGGTGTTGTTGATTTCAGATTCTTGCTTCCATGGTTTTTTTTCTCTCCTTGAATACTTTCCTTTTATAAAGGTCTCCAGTGCTAGGATTAAGACCCATCCTGATTGGGATGGGTCACACTCTCACTGAAGTAATCTCATCAAAAGATCCTACTTATGGGTTCATGCCCTCAAGAATGCATTAGATTTAGTTTTTCTGGGGCACATACAGCTTCAAACCACAATATTTAAAAATGCTTCCTTTTAAAATTGTAAATAGGTATGCACATATTTTGAAAATACACTTAAGAATAAGAACCCCTTAGCTATTGTAAGGGAAGGACTGTTAACACCAAAACTGACTTGTTCTCGTGAGTTTGCTCTTTCACATTCAAGATTCCAGGAACCAAGGTCTGTTTAGCTACCATGTCTAGATTTTCAGCATGTTCCCTTCTCCTAAAATCAGTGACTTTTTAAAAAATTAAAACCTTTTTGCTTTGAAATACTTTCAAATTTAGAGGCCAGTTACAGAAAGAATACATAGGGCATACATAGCACTGCAACATGCACCTATGGCCACAGATACCTAGTTCCCCCAATGTTAACATCTTGCCACATTTGCCATATCATTCTATCTTTCTCTCCATCAACCTATCAATCCATCTATCGATCCATCCATCTATCTATTTATCTAGCTGTGGTCTGGCTATCCATCCATCTATCAATCCATTTTCTGAACTCTTTAGTGTAGGTTGAATACATCATGTACCTTGTACACTTAATACTGCCATGTACCTTTCCTGGGAACAAGGATATTCAAGTATGTATCCACCTTAAATGAAGTTATCAAATTCAAGAAATTTAACATTGATGTAAAGTTTATAGTCTATATTCCAATTTTTTCATATGCCTCAATAATGTCCTTTTTTATTTTTCACTTCCCTTGCTAGATCTCCAGGATTATGTATTTCTTTTAGTTCTCATTGTCTCTTTAGTTGCTCTTTCCTTGTTTTTTAGTTGTGGAACATATATAAAACATAAACTTTCCCATTTCAGCCACTCCCAAGCATACCATTCAGTGGAATCAATGTCATTCATTGTGTTGGGGTGGCATCACCAACTTTACTAAACTTTCCCATCTTACCAAAGAGAAACCCTACACTCATTTTGCATTAGCACCCCAGCCCCTGGCAACCTGTACTCTAATTTCTCCTCTATGAGCTTGCATATTTTCTGATGTTTTCATTGTAGTTGGGGCTTAAGTTTAACATCCTAAATCTACAAAAATATCATTTGCTTTGATATTAACTTCAGTGGTGTACAGAAACTCTGTTCCTATACCTCTCTGTCCTCTCACCTTTATGGCGTTCTTGTTACAGATTACATGTTTATAGATTATGAATCCAAACCCACTGATTTATCATTACATTTTATGTATTTGCCTTTTAGATCCTGTAGGAAGTGAAAAGTAAAGTAACAAACTAAAATATACAATAGTACTGGCATTTATAATTAACCGTCATTACTCTTACCAGAGATCCTTATTTCCTCATGCTGCTTCTATTGTCTATTGCCCTTTTCTTCCACTCAGCAGAACTCTCTTTAGCATCTCTTGTAGGGCTAGTTTAGTGATGATGAAACTCTCTCAGCTTTTGTTTATCTGGGAATGTTTAATCTCTCCCTCATTTTTGAAAGACAGTTTTGCCAGATAGAGAATTCTTGGTTTTGCAGGATTTTTTTGCTTTCAGCACTAAGTCAGTGATTATTTTTGTAACTCCTACAATTTGTCTGGCAGATACACACGACCACATACAGTAAACGGATGAATGCAATTTCTACCATCATAGAACAAACATTCTATTGGGATAGTGTGTCCTTGTACATTTACTTTTTGCATATAAAGTAATATGTCCTTATATCCTGGCCTGCACAATTGATGGATGAAGTGGGATGCACATTTTTCGACATTGGCAATTGTATCAAACTGTTATCCAAAGAGTTTGCACCAGTTTTCACTCCGATATTATCACCTACATCATGTTATCAAGCTTGCTGTCAGTTTTCTTGGTGAGAAATAATTTCTCACTGTTATTATGATATGCATTTATTTAATTACATGATGTTAATCATCTTTTTTTTTTGTATGCTGTATGATGGAGGTTACATTTCATTCTTCCATGTGACTATCCCATCACTAATTCATTTGTTGAATTTTTTGTGTGTGGGGGCGGTGAGTGCTTGGGTCAGGAATTGAACCTGGGTCTCCCGCATGAAAGGTGAGCATTCTACCACTGAACCACCCGTGCACCCTAATTATCTTTTATATATTAAAGAACATTCATTCTTATCCTAATCATCTTTTATATATTAAAAAAAATTCTTTTCTAGTTTGTCTGTTTTTGTCATCTGTTCATTTTTCTGTTGGGATATTATCATCTTTTATTGATTCATATAATATCTTTATGTATTAAGGAAAATAGCCTTTTGTCATGGCTGTTTGTTTTTTTGACATTGTTTATACTGTTCTCTTTCTGTGCAGAATTTAAGTTTTTTAATGTGACCAATTGTAATTGATTTGATTGCTTCTTAATTGCTTCTGGGTTTAATAAACTCTTCCCCTATCCCAAAATTTCTTACAGTAATTTATGGATTCTTTTTTTAAAACTTGGAATCTGCTATCTACCTGGATTTATTGGTTTGTTTTAACCTCCATATTTATTTGCTCTTTTATAATATAAATGTTTAAGGATATGAATTTTCCTCTGAACATGGCCTTAGTTATGTGACGTAGGGTTTTTTATATTATATAAAGTTTTTATTGTGATAA
Organism: Myrmecophaga tridactyla; assembly: GCA_004026745.1. Taxonomy (NCBI): domain Eukaryota; kingdom Metazoa; phylum Chordata; class Mammalia; order Pilosa; family Myrmecophagidae; genus Myrmecophaga; species Myrmecophaga tridactyla. The sequence continues at coordinate 48,004 of PVIY010017209.1, forward strand.
CATATGAACATCATAACATTTCCCATTTTACCTGGATTTATTTTGGTGTAATAAGTGACATAGGAATCCAGCTTTATTTTTGTTTTGTCAGATGGATGCCCAGGTGTCCACAATCATGAGTAATAGACTAATATTTACTCAGCAGCTACTGAATGAGTAGACAGTCTTAGATTCTATGAAGAGTACATAGAGAGGCCTTAAACATTTATATGTATAGCAATAGCTAATAATAAAAAGTATATGATTTACTGATTTCATTTTGGCTGTTTTTTAAAAATATTCCCTAAATAGAAAAAGAAATATAATTTACCTCCAACCTCTGTGATATATTTCTTTCTAATATAGTATTCTCTATTTTACTGAATTGTTTTCACTGCACCATGCCTTTTAAGAATTGGCTAGCAGGACTGCGTCTAAACCCACTGGATAGAAATCAAGTTTCTGTGGATGAATTCTTTTCCCTGCTTTTCTGCCAACTGGGAAAGAAAGGGAAAGGGTAGGAGGGCAAAACTGTTTTCCTTTTCCTTCACAAAGGCAGTGAAACCCAAACTCTCATTTTTCATAATAAAAAAGAAAGTCCTATAGTTTCAGTATATGAAGAAAGCTTAATGAATAGTACCTCAGTTATAATGAAATTTCTTGTTATTGTAGTTTTTGTATTAGAAGTTATAATGAATTAATGAAATTGTATTATTCTAATAACCAATATGCTCATGAAGTGCTGGGCACGGTAGTTAAATAATGTGTTTGTGGATTACATCATTATTTCTCATTTTAGAAGAAACTGAAAAGTAAAGAGTATATCACTTGTCCAAAATCGTATTGTTTTCAGACCACCACCTGCTATACAACAAATATTTTTTCTAAGAATCCTGGTGTTACAGAATTGACTTTCATGCTTGTACTGGTTTTAAACTGTTATGTACCACAGAAAAGCCATGTTTTTCTAATCCAGTCTTGTTGGAGCAGACCTATTGTTAGTGGAACCTTTTGATTAGATTGTTTCCATGGCGATGTGACCCACCCAATTGTGGGTGGGACCTTTTGATTAGGTGGTTACCATGGAGATGCATCTCTGCCCATTCAAGGTGGATCTTAATCAGTTTCCTGGAATCCTTTGAGAGGAAGAACTTTTGGAGAAAGCATAGCTACTTGGAGAGCTGACACAGAGAGCAGAGAGATGAAAACAGGTAAAGGATGCTTGATGGACCCAGAGGAGCTGAGAGAGCCATTTTGAAACCAACCCAAGAGAGAGGGGCCAGCAGACACCATCATGTTCCTTTCCTTGTGTATGGAGCAGCCTTACCAGCTCAGTGTTGCTAGCTCAGTGTTACCAGCTCAGCATGGCAGGTCAGTGTTGCCGGCTCAGTGTTTCTAGCTCCAGTTAGTTTTTTGGACATTCATCTTCTGCAGTATGGCAGAAGCTCTTTCATTTCTTTCTCATGAGAAAGGGCACTCACAGGAACAAGTGGCGAGCAAGTGCCAAGCATGGGAGCTTGCAGGCTCCTTTTGTCTTAGTCTCTAACACAAAGTAGTCCCTCCCCTGGTTCGCCATTGGCTGGCTACTTAGGAGTTACAATCTAGTCTCAGAAACCAGTCAATTAAAAAATGAGTTTTCCAAGCTGTGGTATATATATATATATATATATATATATATATAATGGAATATTATGCAGCTGTAAGACAGAATAAAGTCATGAAGTATGTAACAACATGGACAGACCTTAAGGACATTCTGCTGAGTGAGATTAGCCAGAAACAAAAGGACAAATACTATATGGTCTCACTGATATGAACAAACATTAACGAATGAACTTGGGGAATTTCAGTTAAGAAAAGAGGTCAGCAGGAGATAGAAATAAGGGTAGATATTGGTAACTGGAGCTGAAGGGATACAGATTGTTCAACAGGACTGATTGTAAAACTCCAGAAACGG
>PVIY010017210.1:0-49932 GCA_004026745.1 Myrmecophaga tridactyla
CTTAGTTGCATATTCATCATTTCTTAGAACATTTGCATCCATTCAGAAAAAGAAATTAATAAACAATAGAAAAAGAAATAAACGAAAACAGAAAAAAAAAAAGATTATACCTACCATACCCCTTACCCCTCACTTTCACTGATCACTAGCATTTCAAACTAAATTTATTTTAACATTTGTTCCCCCTATTATTTATTTTTATTCCATATGTTCTACTTGTTTGTTGACAAGGTAGATAAAAGCACCAGGCACAAGGTTTTCACAATCACACAGTCACATTGTGAAAGCTATATCATTATACAATCATCTTCAAGAAACATGGCTACTGGAACACAGCTCTACATTTTCAGGCAGTTCCCTCCAGCCTCTCCATTACATCTTGGATAACAAGGTGATATCAATGCATAAGAATAACCTCCAGGATAACCTCTCGACTCTGTTTGGAATCTCTCAGCCATTGACACTTTGTCTCATTTCACTCTTCCCCCTTTTGGTCGAGGTTTTCTCAATCCCTCGATGCTGAGTTTCAGTTCATTCTAGGGTTTTTCTCAGTCGCTTTATGCTGAGTCTCAGCTCATTCTAGGATTTCTATCCCACGTTGCCAGGAAGGTCCACACCCCTGGGAGTCATGTCCCATGTAGACAGGGGTGAGGGTGGTGAGATTGCTTATTGTGTTTGTTTCCATCTTTTAACAATTGTGAATAATGCCACTGTGAACATCAGTGTGCAAATAGCTGCTCAAATCCTGCTTTCAGTTCTTTCAGGTATATACCTGGTAGTATAATAGGTTATAATGGTAATACTATACTTAACTATCTGAGGAACTGCCAGACTATTTTCCACAGCAGCTACACCATTTTACATTCCCACCAACAATGTGTGAATGTTCCTAATTCTCCAAATCCTCTTTAAGACTTGTTATTTTCTGTTTTGTTTTGTTTTGTTTTGTTTTAAATATTAGCCATTCCAGTGGATGAGAAATGGTATATCATTGTAGCTTTCCTTTGCATTTCCCTAATGGCTAATAATTTTGAGCATCTTTCGATATATCTTTTGGCCATCTGTATATCTTCTTTGGAAAAATGTCCATTCTTTTGCCCATTTTTTAATTGGGTTGTTTATCTTTTTGCTGTTGAGTTGTGGGATGTCTCCCATTCTTTAGGTTGTCTTTTTACTTACCTGATGAACTCCTTTGGTGCTCAAAATTTGTAAATTTTGATGAATTTCCAGTATCTATTTTTTCTTTTGTTTGCTAATGCTTTTGGTGTCAAGTCTAAGAAACTATTGCCTAACATGAGGTCCTAAAGATGCCTCCCTATATTTTTACCTAGGAGTTTTATAGTTTTGAGAAGAAGCCAAATTTTATGGTTTTGAGGAGAAATATAGTTTCTTATATTTAGGTCTTTGAGCCAATTTGAGTTAATTTTGTGTATGTGTGATGTAGGCGTCCACCTTCATTCTTCTGTATTCAGTTTCTCCAGCACCATTTTTAGAAGAAACTATTTTTCCTTACTGAGTGTACTTGACATCCTTCTGAAAAACCAGTCAGACATAGATGTGAGGGCTTATTTTTGAATTGTCAATTTGATTCCGTTGTTCTGTTGTCTGTCCTTATGCCAGTAAGGACTTGTATTGATTATTGTAGCTTTGGAATAATTTTTAAGATTAGAAAGTGTGAGTGCTCTAATTTTGTTCTATTTTTTTTCAAGATGGTTATTTGTGCCCATTAGTCTTCCATATAAACTTGATAGTTGGCTTTTCCACTTCTGAAAAGAAGGATGTATTAGTTTTAAGTGCTGGAATGTGATATACAGAACTGGAACAGCTCTTAAAAAGGGGAAGTTAGGGCAGTGCGATGATGGCTCAATGGCAAGAATTCTCACTTGCCGAGCCAGAGACCGGATTCGATTCCCAGAGCCTGCCTATTCAAAATGAAAGGGGGAAATTTAATCTGTTACAGGTTTACAGTTTTAAGCCTATAAAATTCCATGAATTAAGGTATCTTTCCCTGGATACCTTAATTTGGACACCTTAATTCTTCTTGTAATGTTTGGTAGGATTCACCAATGAAGCCATCTGGTCCTGGGATTTTCTTGATTGGGAAGTTTCTGATGACTAATTCAGTCTTTTTGCTTGTTGTTGGTCTGTTGAGGTCCTCTGTTTTTTCTTGAGCCAGTGTAGGTACATTGCTTCTAGCAATTTGTCCATTTCATCTTGGGTATGTAGTTTGTGGACATACACTTACTCCTTGTATCCTCTTATAAATCTTTTTATTTATGTGGGGTTGGTAGTAATGTCTCCCTTTCATTTTTTATTTTTGTTGTTTATGTCCTCTCAATTTTTTTTCTTCGTCACTCTAGCTAAAGGTTTATTGATTTTACTGATCTTTTCAAAGAACCAACTTTTGGTTTTGTTGATTCTATTTTTTTTATTTTCTATTTTATTTATTTCCACTGAAATCTCTGCTCTTGCCCTTTTTCTGCTTGCTTTGGGTTTAGTTTGTTCTTCTCTTTCTAGATCCTTCATTTCTGCAGTTAGGTACTGATTTGAGATCTTTCTTCTTTTTTGATATAAGTATCTAGAACTATAAATTTCCCTTTTACCCCTTTTATGCATCCCATAAGTTTTGGCATATTGTGTGTTCATTTATATTTGCCTACAGTAATTTTCTAATTACCCTTATGATTTCTTTTTTACCCTTTGGTTGTTTTCAGGTGCATTGTTTAATTTCCATAGAGTGGTGTATTTTATAGTTCTCCCTCTGTTAGTGATACTTGCTTTATTCCATTGTAGTCAGAGAAGAAACATTCTATGATTTCAATATTTTTTTTTGAGAGTTGCTGTGTGACCTAATATATGGTCTATCCTGGAAAATGATCCATGTGCACTAGAAAAGAATTTGTATTCTTTGGATGAAGTGTTCTATATATGTCTGTTAGGTCTAGTTGTTTTATTGTATCAGTCAACTCTTCTGTTTCCTTACTGATCTTTTACCTAAATGTTTTATCCATTATTGAAGGTGTTATATTTAAATCTGCTACTGTTATTGTAGGACCATCTATTTCTCTCTTCAAATCTGTCAGTATTTGCTTCTTATATTTTGGAGTTCTGCTATTAGGTACATATACACTTATAACTGTTATATCTTCTTATATTTTGGAACTCTGCTATTAAGTACATATACATTTATAATTGTGATATCATCTTGTTGTATTGACCCCTTTATCAATATATAGTGACCTTCTTTGCTTCTCCTAACAGTTTTTATTTAAAGTCTATATTATCTGATATTAGTATGGGTACCCAACTCTTTTGCTTACCAACTTTTTTTTTTTTTTTTTATTTTTTACATGGGCAGGCACCAGGAATCGAACCCGGGTCCTCGGGCACAGCAGGCAAGCGTTCTTACCTGCTAAGCCACCGTGGCCCGCCCTGCTTACCAACTTTTGACAAATTTTTCCGTCCTTTCATTTTCAATACTTGTGTCTGAATTTAAGGCCAGTTTCTTGTAAACAGCATATATTTGAGTCATGCTTTTTTGGATCCATTCTGCCAGCATCTGCTCTTCTGACTGGAAAATCTAATCCATTGACATAAAAATAACTACTAATAATGCAGGACTTTCTTCTGTCATTTTGCTGTTTGGTATTTATAATTCTTATACTGTTTTGTTCCTCAATTCTTACATTAAGACCCACTTTCAGTTTTATATGATTTTTTGGGTTGTACCATTTTGAGTCCTCATTTCTTTCTTGAGGTATTTTTCATGTATTTTCTTTGTGGTTACCATGGAGCTTAAATTTAACATTCTTTATCTATAACAATCACATTTAATTTGATGCCAACTTAACTTCAGTAACATGTGCACACACTGTTTCTATACCCCTCCTCCCCCCCCCCACTTTTATATTGTGCTTGTTATAAATTTTATCTTTATACATTGTATGCTAGTTTGAAAGTGTTGTGTATTCCAGAAAAGCCATGTCCTTTAATCCCGATTCAATACTGTAGGGTGATGTGCCAGTTTGAAGCTATTATGTACGCCAGAAAAGCCATATCCTTAAGTCCTGAGTCAGTATTGTAAGGTCGTGTGCCATTTTGAAGCAATTATGTATCCTAGAAAAGCCATGTCCTTTAATCCTCATTTAGTATTGCTAGGTGGGTTTGCTTACTGAAGCCCTTAAGGAGGGAACCATTTTGGAAAAAGCTTTAGAACCACCAGAGCATACACAGCCAGAGAGTTTTGGAGATACATAAAGAAAACACACCCAAAGAAGCCATTAAAGGAGCCTGGAGAGAAAGCTAACAGACGTTGCCATGTGTCTGTCCAGCTGAGAAAGAAACCTGAACATCACTGGCCTTCTTGAGCCAATGTATCTTTCTCTAGATGCCTTAGTTTGGACATTTTTATAGGCTTGCCTTAATTTGGGCAATTTTCAGGACCTTAGAGCTGTAAACTTACAACTTAATAAATTCCTCTTCTAAATAGCCATTCTGGGGATTACAAGGGCAGTTCAATGGTAGAATTCTTGCCTACTATGCAAGAGACCTGGATTCGACTCCCATTCCATGCACTTCTCAAAAAACAAACAAATCAAAGAACAAGCAAGCAAAATAAAAAATTCAACAGATGGTGCTGCAATAATGGGATACTCACATGGAAAAATAATGTGAACCTGCCATACAGCATACACATAAACACAAAAAAAGAAAAGCCATTCTGTTTCTGGCATATTGCAGTCTGGCAGCTTACAAACTAAAACAGATAGGAACCATTTTCATCAGATTATCTCCAAGGAGATGTGACATTCCCAGTTGTGGACCCTATCTTTTGATTAGATTATCTCACAAAGGACTCCAGTGAGGGATTAAGACCCACCTTGAATGGGCTGGGTCACATTCCTACACACAATAGGTCTGTCCCCACAAGAATGGGTTAAAAGAACATAATCTTTTCTGGAGTAGGAAACAGATTCAAACCAGCAGAAACTCCTTTTGGCATTGCTTGTAGGGCAGGTCTAGTAGTAATGTACTTCCTCAGCTTTTGTTTATCTAGGAAGGTCTTAATCCCTCCCTCATTTTTGAAAGACAGTCTCACCAGATTTAACGTTTTTGATTGGTAATTGTTTTCTCTGAGTACATTAAATATTTCATCCCACTGCCATCTTCCCTCCATGGGTTCTGGTGAGAAGCAGGTACTTAATCTTATTGAGACTCCCTTGTGTATAACACATTGCTTTTCTCTTGCAGCTTTCAGAATTCTCACCTTGTCCTTGGCATGTGACAGTTTGACCACTATGTGTGTATGCATGTTCTCTGTTTGGGGTTTGTTGAGTTGTTTGAATGTCCATATTCATGTCTTTGATTAAATTTGGAAAAATCTTTGAATATTCCTTCTGCCCCTTTCTTCTCTTTTTGGGGCTCCTACAATGCTTACATTGGTTCTGTTCACTTTTTTTCTTTTTTCTTTCTGCTCCTCAGCCTCAGTCATTTCAATTGTCTTTTCTTTGATTCACTGATTCTTCTGACAGGTCCAATTTACTATTGAAATCCTCTAGGGAATTTTTTATTTCAGTTATTGTGGTCTTGAACTCCAGTAGTTCTGTTTGATTCTTTTTTAAAATATCTGTATTTTGAATTGAGATTCTCATATTGATCATTCATTGATTACCTGATAACCCTTAGGGCTCTTTTTCCTGTGTTTTCCTTTACTTTCTTGAGCATATTAAGGATCCTTCTGTTTTTTTAAGTCTTTGTCCACTATACCCAAAGTCTGACCTTCCTTCTTCATTGATGGTTTTTGGCTTTTTGATCTTTTTCCTTTGGATGGGCCATCATTTTCTCCATTATTTTGGCCCATTATTTTTACTTGTAATCTTATGTTACACACTATGCATTTTAATATTTTAAAGTGTTAATTCTGGTATTTATTTCCTGAACTGTGTGTTCCTTAGTTTATAGGTAGTGATATGCCAGAAATTTCCTTGAGTGCTAAGAGCCTTTTTTAAAGCTGCATTTTCTTGATTCTTCACTTACCCAGCTACTGCAACCCTTTACCCCCTCTGGAATTCTGAAAAAGATGGTTCTGCCAGTTTTTACTAGTCATTCAAAGATTTTGTGGGGCCACAGCACCCTAGAGCCTGCCCTCTTGGTTGACTGGAAGCCTCATATATTTGATTTAATGTCATGATTTAGAAGGGTTAAATGTTAGTTGAACAAGGTGGGTTATGTTAAACTGAAGGCTATTAAGAAGCAGCACAGGATCATGGGGCAAAAACCTGATGTGAAGAAATTAAAGTGACACAGTCCCACCCTCTAATACTACCAGATTTTAGTGCTCTTACAGAACTGTGAGCTGAATTATTAAGCCAAAGACAGGACATAGGCAGCTAGTAAACAGTATGATCCTAGAGATAAAATTTAATTCAGTTTTGAGCATTGTTTTGTTTGTTTATTTGATTGATTGACTTCAGGAAGGCTGAGAGAGTTATCAATATGTAATTAATCAATGGTTACTAAAGCAGTCTTAAAAGTGTTACTAAATTACCTTAAGCAAATTTTTCAAAATTGCTTTCATTTATCTGTATAGACTTGTTTGTTTCCTTAAACTTTCATTTTGAAATAATTTCAAACTTACAGTATAATTACAAAAATAATAAAAACCCAAAACCCATACAAAGAACTCCAACAACCCTGCCCCCCCTCCCCCCCGCCAGACACCTATATCCACCAATTTTAGCATTTTGCTGCATGTGCTGTATACCTGTATGACTTTAAGGTCATGTATTTGTCCTCAAATATCTGAATGCCCATTGAATGTGTGGGGTCCTCTTATGTGAGAAATATATAATAAAATAGGGGAAAAAGGAAGTTACTCTTTTTTATGAAAATAGAAGCTTGCTATTAGAACATCTGTTGATTAAAATATTAATAAACAAATTACCCTCTCCTCCCCCATTGAATATACGCAGCATGTTAATTAATAGCCACTTTTCTTGGTTGGCCCAAGGTCTACAAATGAGTATCACAGTTTTTTAGGAATGGATGGGATTTATATAATGTTTTTATATAATTTATATAATGTTTTTGATTTGGAAAGACTAGAATGCATTGGTGAGCAGGAGCGAGACTTTCCCATGAATGTGGTACAATCTGAAAAGATTTTCTTCATGAAATTTTTCATAGCTGACCAGAATCAGTTGTAACAGTGTCTCTTTGGTACAATGAATATAGTTTCAAATATGCAAATAACCTATGAGTCTCTTTGGTGGTCCTACCTATCCTTAGATTGGAGGCTCATAGGTCAGGTGTTAATGTGGTACACATGTAGAAAGAATAATCACAAAATAAATAATTTCCCCCACTTACCTTCTCATGTTAAAAACAAGTTAGCTTGGGCTCTATTTCTTGATGAGTCTTTTCCCTGTGGCACTATTGGCTACATTTGGTTCTCTGATAGGGGATAAAAATTATATGTAATCATGATATCATTTTTGTTTACATCATTTACTGTAGTCAAAGTATGTAATCTTTAAATAAATGATTAACTTGTGATTTTGATATGATCTTCTTACATGAAATTAAATGTCCATATTCCAGTTTTGGAGTTTAAAAGTTCTCCATTATTTATGAATTATTTATAAAATTTTTGCTCATCTTCTATTTAAGTGACATACCTAAGCAATCAGCTTTAATTAAATTGTGATTTTTTTTTTGTCTCCCTATAGTTATTTTTGTTTGCCACAGGTTAAATCAGCCACAAAAATACTTAACCGAATGTCTGCTGTTAACACACCATTGTATTTAGTTAGGGAAATTAACAGTAACAATATAGGGATTTGTTAATAGAAGTGAGGTGTTTTCATCCTTAAATTCTAAATTGGTGTATAGATCTTTCCTCTACTAATAGTTCTATTGAGTAAAAATTGAATGAATAAAAGTAAGCCTGTATCTTACAGTGAATGAAAGCTGTATATTTTATGTGTACAGAGATACATATTTGCCTGGCTTTTGTAAATAATTCCTATGAATTTATATCCTTCTTTATCCATTTTAAAAGTTGTATTGATCCTATAGTCTTGTCCTTATTAAATACCTAAACTTGCAAAATTTGACACTGCTATAGTGTAGAGAAACACTTTGAAAGAAAAACTTGTTAAGTAGAAATGGCTTGTTTCATTAGAATATTTGAGATTAGGCATTGTCTTTCTGGTTGGAATAGCACCTTTCTAATTAGTGCTGACGTGGAAGCACTATGTAATTATTAGACCTTACAAAGTATCAAGTAAATAAACAAGATAAAGAAACAAAATTATCGAACTACCAAAATTTGCACTGATTGTTTTTGGCAAGCATGCCTAATTTCAAAGACTCCTTAGGTTTTCTGTTTATTTTCAGTTTAATTTTGTTTGTAGTTTCGGTGTACATATGTAGTTGTGAATATATTTTATAGATGAGGTAATATTTGGGGCATTTAAAAATTCACCAAAAAATCCAGTTTATAAATTTAATTTATACTTGGAGTAACGCCACTTGGGTGGGATGGAACTATATATGGAACTATATATAGAGGGCTTATATATTTAAAACTGATATTCCATGATACTTAGTAATTATAGTTGTTTAGGAATATAACTTAGGAGAAGGAAAAAAGAAAGAAAGAACACTCCCCACCAAAGTAAAAATGCATTTTCTTTTGGAAAGAACCACTTTATTTTCCTCCTTTCTTTTTCTTTTTCCTTTCCTTTTTTTTCCCTTTTCTTTTTTTTTTTTTGTTTTATTTTTAAGATATTTGGGCTATAGGGTGTATATTTGCAGAACTACTAACGTCAGAGCCAATATTTCACTGTCGACAAGAGGACATCAAAACTAGTAATCCTTATCACCATGACCAGCTGGACAGAATATTCAATGTAATGGGATTTCCTGCAGGTACACATTATGCTGTTTTGTTTTGTTTTGTTTTAAATCACTGTTGTTTGAACTTAGGTATCTTCATTGGAAACCTGTATATTTTTAGCTGATGGAAGCTACTCTTACTCGAGTCGTTGTTTTTATGACTTGCATTTATCAGCATTCCATAGAAATAGTAAGATTTGTAGAGTTCGCATATTAGCATAAAAATAGTTATGGGTTTTGTGAATTTAAGAGTATATTTTTGTTCAGTTTTGATTTGCTGTTTTGTTTTGTTTCATATTTGAAAGGATAAAATATTTGCAATATTTGTATTTACAAGATATTTTTAGTTTGTTTTTACTAGTGGAAACTGAATAAAATTTAGTATCTATGAATTTTTTTCTGGCAGCACATGTAATACTGCTATTATTTAGTATTTGAATACAGATTTTAAGCACTTTCTATTTATACAGAATCAAATTATATTGAATAATTGCATATTTGCTCTGTTGTCAGTATGAACATTCATTTCACTGTTCCATTAGAGCAGTCAGAATGTGAGTGGAAATCTAGTACTCCACAAGCAGAACTCACTGTTTTGCATCAGGGAGAAAGTGGCTTAGGGGTCCCCCCAATGACATTAGATCTCTCCAATTATATTCCATTTCCATGTTATACCACAGAGTGGTAGTTCATCAGTTACTAACAATGCTGTCCAGGGGTCCAGAGTAATGAAGATTTATTTAAGCTTGATTTTGACCAGGCAAGTACTTATTAGAACGTGTTTCTTATTATAGATATTTCTCAAGACACTAATGTAAAAACAACACAGAAATATCCGGGTGTTAGAATTCCACATTCCCTTGTGAGAATTTTTATTATCAATAAATTCTGAATAGCTTTCTACCCAGATACTGTCTTTCTCCAAAATTTTTCAACAGTTCTGGGAAAACTGTTCTGTTGAGATGGGAATTTCATTCATATATTAGTAATTACTTAGTGCCTACAATGTGCCAGGCACTATGTTAGTTATAAAATATTAATGATACAACAGCTATCTTCTTCCCCTCATGGAGTTTACATTTTATGAACCTTTAAAGAATAGGAATGGCTTGAGTTAGATAGAGGGGAATGGTTCTTTCTTCCCACTTTTGAATGCATACACCATTTTTAAGGCCTACAGGGGAAAAAATATATCTTAGAAGGGGATAGAAGTGGAGAGGATCCTGTATAGGAGACAGTTCTCAACATGTGGTTCTTTATTAGGAGGGCTTAGTTTATAAGAAATCTTGAAAATCAGGCAGCAGTTTAGATTTGAAATGCTAAAGAATGAGAATCCTCTGTAAGCTCTTGAACACTAATGGCACGATTTATGTTTATTTTAGAAAGATTAGTATGCAGTGATGTGCAAAAATCAATTAAAGGAGAGGAGTAACTAAAGTCAGGGAAACCAGCAGCTTGACTTGAGCAGTTTCCAACATAAAGTGATAATGAGGAACAAATATAGGAAGGGTGTATGTGGGGGAAGAGTAAAATATCTCAGGATTTCTAGCATAAGAAATAGACAAAATAGACAAATGGAGCAAAGAGACTGTTAAAGTATATGTTTAGTTAACTTTTCAGTATGTGGTATCTGTGAAGGACAGATAGTGGGCATTTTTACAAAGAAGTTCAAAGAAAAGCAAATCTGCAAAGACTTTTTAAAAAGCTAAAGGTGCTGTTAAGCTATCTAGGTGCTGTGCACCTAGAGCACCCTCAGGAAAGTCCACTGATAGTGATGGAGTAAACAAGTTATCTAGGCTGTATGCTTGAGCAACTCTAATGCCAGCAAAACTAACTGAAACATTTTGTACTTAAATATTTAGCTGCAGGGGTGGTTTTGGTAATATTATTGAAACTAGCCAAGGCACCAGCTGGTTTATTTATATACTAGTTATGTCCTATCCTGTTCTACTTCAAATGATTATTACTGCTCACAGTGATTACTGATGTAAAGAAATGTATTTAATAATTTGAAAGGAGGACCATATCATAAAAAGAAGCTGCTACAGGGAAGGATCTTGCATTTATCATTAAGAAGATTGCTGTTAAACCAAGAAATTTGGTGGAATAGGGTAAATATTTGGTTTTAGAAATATTTATTTATAATATATTCCCCTCAAGTTGTAGAAATTGAGGCAACTTACAGTGAAACACATAGAAAATAAGCAGTTAAAATTAAAAAGATAAAGAGTGATATCTAAAGCTATGCGAGGGAAGGGAAGCTGTACTTACAGTTCAAGATAAGATATTTACTGTAGCTGAGTTTTTATTTGAAGTCTGAACTTTCATGGAGGCTTAAAAGTATAGGAAATATAATGAAAACTGAGGTAACCTTTATTGAAATTCATAAGAATAGGTACCTAGACAATATAAAAACTTATTATTGTATTTCATAGATAAAGATTGGGAAGATATAAAAAAGATGCCTGAACATTCAACATTAATGAAAGATTTCAGAAGAAATACGTAAGTTGGAAAGAAAATGGACCCTTTGTTGATTTTTGCTTTTCCAGTGTTACAATAGAATACACAATTTAAGATTATTCTAACAAGTAATTTTGATTTTTTACACCAATAAGTAAATGACATCTTCATTTCTTAAGATGCTTAAGTGGTGGTGTAAAGAAAGTGAAAATCTAATATAAGCATCTGATTTGGATAATAAATTCATTTCTTTCCATATTTACTACTTTCTGGGAGCTATATTTCAGTGTGAAGTATTGTAGCTGAAAAAATAGACCGAATTAAATTAATCTTGTAAATAAGTCACTTGTCTACCTGCTTAGGTTTTGTATTAATTTTGAGCAAGTTCATAGAGAAGAATGAAGATTTCATTTATTTAAAATGCAAGATCAGGGAGTTGGGAAGGGGAAGTTTATAGACCTATAACTAATGTATTTGAAACAAGACCTACTATATAAATGAATCATTCTGAAAAATGCTATTCAGTATATGCTGTTCTTGAAATCACCTTGCATTTAATTAGTGATATCCATTCAAAAGTGACTAGTGTGAATATTGATTAAATATGAAATTAGTTTAATGCTAGTCTTTAATGCTGATCACCATTTTCGATGTATATTTTGTATTTTATATTAGTTATGATGAAAGTAATTCTGTTTGGAAGGACTTTAGAAAATGTAAAAATGACCATCTATTTCATGTTATTTCTCTTTCAGGTATACCAACTGCAGCCTTATTAAGTATATGGAAAAACATAAAGTTAAACCAGATAGCAAAGCATTCCACTTGGTAAGATTTATAAAACAATAGTAATGAATGAAACATCTATTTTTTTCTGATTGACTCACCCACCTGAAGGCTTTTTGTAGTCAATTTATAGGTTACTCAGCACTCTTATAATATTTTACTGTAAATGCAGAGATCTTGTTGACATATACCAATAAAGACTTCAGAATGTTTGCTTTTCCAAAGACATATCATGGATTTGGTCATGTTAGATTTTCAGAAGAATAGTGATCAGAACAAGTCAGTCCAGAGTATTTTTATAAAATTATAAATTGTTTTTCATAAATTGCTTAAAAATTTCATAAAGTCAGAGAAGCATAAAAAAGAAAGCAAGTGGTTAGAATGCTCACCTTTCATATGGGAGACACACGTTCGATTTCTGGACCATGCACCACCCCCCGCCCCCTGCAACGCCAAAAAAAAAAAAGACCTCACCATTCAGAAATGATTTCTACAGATTATTTTGTGTTTCACCACTTTGAAAAATTGACTACAAAAATTTTAAGCTCCCAAGATACCTCCTATAAACTTGAGTATTAGGAGTCTTTCAGTAGCTTATGTATGTATGTAGTAGAGAATCTTAGCCTACTTATATATGTGCCTAAGAATTACTTCCAGAGGACCTCTTTGGTTGCTCAGCTGTGACCTCTCTCTCTCTCTAAGCGCAACTTTGCAAATAAACCATTACGCTCCCCCCCTACATGGGACATGACATCCAGTGATGAAAGTCTCCCTGGCAGCATGGGAGGTGACTCCCAGGGTTCCTGGCCCTGGCACTGTGGGATCAACAATGCCATCCTGAGCAAAAGAGGGAAAAGAAGTGTAACAAATAAGGTATCAGTGGCTGAGAGATTTCAGATAGAGCCGAGAGGCTACTCTGGAGGTCACTCTTATGCAAGCTTCAGTTAGACAATACTACCTGTCATAGCTTTCCAAGCCCCAACCAAACCCATTCCTGCCAATCCTAAAGAACACCTAGGGCATAAAATTCTACAAAGGTTCCATGTACTAGGGTCACTTTCCAGAAATCTACAACCTCCAGATGGGCCCCACAACCAGATAAGTCCTGAAATGCAGAGGGGCCAGCTTCTCCAGAACATCAGCTAGTCCATCCCCCTATCCCATATTATCAATGGCCTCTTCCAATGTGAAAAAGTTAGAATACTACTTAAGAGTAGGAGAAAGATCAAAGGTGATGATGGCAATATACAGACAAGGTAGTGTTTAACAAATGAGTATGTATGCTGAATCATAGTGTCTTAGATCAGGTAGAAGTAAAAACCTGAAATTGTGAAATTGTAACCCATACCAAACTCTGAAGTCTGTTCTACAACTAATTGTTGTGGTGTGCTTTGAAATTTATTACTTTTTTGTATAATGTTATTTTTCACAAAAAAGAAAAAAAAATTGTGATAATAAATGCACAGTTCTATGAAAAAATTAAAAAGGAAAAAATGCTAACAAAAGTCTTTCAGTGATGGCATACATTATTTGCTTTTTCTGTGAGTTATGAGAGATGTAGCATTTATCTTTGTGTAATCGAAAAATGATTTTACTTAGAATCTAAGTGTCTAGATTGCTAGTATTCAAAATTACTAGCAAAGTAATTTATGTTGAGATTATATTCAGTTATTGCCAACTTAAATTTGTTTGCAATAAAATTTGACTTTTTAATGTTTTTCAGTTTTATATTTTCAAAACATGGCTTATTACATATAAAGGGAGAATTTGTAGAAGCAGGTTTTATTTTGCTTTGCTTAGAATTCTTTTAATCCTTTACTTCCAGGTGTAATTATTATTGTTATCATTTCATATAATATATTTCATATCTTATCAGCACGTTTAGACAAGAAGTTCTAAGTCTATCATTACCATAATGTATTTTCCAAATAACTGTAAATCATAATGTGCATAATGCAGGATCCAAATTGGAAGATTAAGTTAGCGCCTTCAAAATTATGGACTGATTTATACTATTAAAATAACTGTAATAGTAATAGACTATAAGCCACGATCTAGGGGAATTGCTCTTAAACAAGTTCCCTGTGTCTGAAGTGACTCTCATTATGGTCACTGTGAAAGTGTAGAGATAGACCTCCCTTGTAGTTGATCTGCCTGTCTTTTCTGGAGTGGCCTTTGGCAGTTGGTAATCTTGTGTGGTCTCATTGGAAAGCTCTGTTATAACTGTTAAAAATGTTGAGTATTTTAAATAGAAAATCCAGCTGCTTCTAAACCTAAAATAAAATCATGCTTCTACTGCAATAACAGATCATCAAAATTAAATTTAAATCTTGCTGTCCCAGATTTTTATCTGCATTTCTAATATTTTGTGTCCCACCATGTCATCTCCCCTTAAGTGTTAATGTGTTCATTGGTTTTAATAAAGTGTGGGGTCCCAGTCCAGTAGCATTAACATCATCTGGGGACTTGTGATTCCTGGGCTCCTGCCCAGACATGCCAATTAGAACCTCTGGGCGTGAGCCAAGCAGTCTAACAAGTCTTCCAGGTAATTCTGATGCATGCTCAAGTTTGAGAACCACTGTTTTAAATAAAAGATTATAAGCTTAGAGACCACTATTAGGTAATCGCTTACATCACTTATTAAAATCAAATACTCTAGTTCATATAGTCTTTAAATGAATTGTTTTAATCAAAATTACTGAAGTTTCACATCAATGTGAGATTTCTATATGTAGCGACAGTAATACTAATAATGGCTAATGCTTAGTCATGTGCTTTTTTGTGTCAGGCACCACATAAGCACTTTCCAGATATTAGCTCATTTAATCCTGAGAACAAACCTGTGATAATAGGTTTTTAATCTCCATGTGACAAAGGGTTAAGTAGTTTGTGCAAGGTCACTCAGCTAATAAATATGGAATTAGGCTTTAGCCAAGCAGTCTTCCTCTAGAGTCCCTGTTCATAATCACAACTTTATGCTTGACAAGTTCTGTATCACTATATAATTATACTAGTACAGCACAGGACAATAAACTTTCTACAATGATGGAAATGTTCTCTGTTTGCACTTTCAGTTGGGTAGCCACTAGCCACATATAGCTATTAAACTCTTGAAATATACATAGTATGACTGGGGAGCCAAATTTTTTATTTAATTCAGTCTTTTAAAAAATTTTTTTTTATTTTTTATTAATTAAAAAATATTACAAGAAAGAGACACAAACATTCTTAAGATATGCTCATTCCATTCTACATATATAATCAGTAATTCACAATATCATCACATAGTTGCATATTTATCATCATGATCATTTCTTAGAACATTTGCATCAATTCAGAAAAAGAAATAAAAAGACAACAGAAAAAATTCATACATACCATACCCCTTACCCCTCCCTTTCATTGATCACTAGCATTTCAAACTAAATTTATTTTAACATTTGTTCCCCCTATTATTTATTTTTATTCCATATGTTCTATTCATCTGTTGACAAGGTAGATAAACAGAGCATCAGACACAAGGTTGTCACAACCACACAGTCACATTGTGAAAGCTTTATCATTATACAATCATCATCTAGAAACATGGCTACTGGAACACAGCTTCTACATTTTCAGGCAGTTCCCTCCAGCCTCTCTATTACGTCTTGGATAACAAGGTGATATCTACTTAATGCGTAAGAATAACCTCCAGGATAACCTCTCAACTCTGGGATCTCTCAGCCATTGACACTTTATTTTGTCTCATTTCACTCATCTCCCTTTTCGTTGAGAAGGTTTTCTCAATCCCTTGATGCTGGGTCTCAGCTCATTCTAGAGTTTTTCTCAATCCCTTGATGTTGAGTCTCAGCTCATTCTAGGATCTCTGTCCCACATAGCCAGGAAGGTCCACACCCCTGGGAGTCATGTCCCACATAGACAGGGGGAGGGTGGTGAGTTTGCTTGTTGTGTTGTCTGCAGAGAGAGGCCACATCTGAGCAACAAAAGAGGTTCTCTTGTGGGTGACTCTTAGGCCTAATTTTAAGTAGGCTTGACCTATCCTTTGTGGGGTTAAGTTTCATATGAACAAACCCCAAGACTGGGGGCTCAGCCTATAGCTTTGGTTGTCCACACTGCTTGCAAGAATATCAAGAATTCAACTTGGGGAGGTTGAATTTTCCCCTGTTCTCACCATTCCCTGAAGGGGACTTTGCAAATACTTTTCCAGTCACTGTTCAAATCACTTTGGGAATCATCGGGGCATCACTCTGGACAAACCAACAAAATCTCATGTCCTACCCAAGGTTCCATGTACCCATGTTGTTCAACCAACTATCTACATGAGTTGTATTAGGAGATGCACTAGTCAAAATATAAATTTTGTACCAAATAAACATTTTTTGCTTTAGTCTCACACATAGGTTGAAATTTTAAAATATTAATTACCATCTGTTTTCAGCACACTGCAGTAATAGCATTCCTTTGTTCTTCCTCATGCAAAAACATTTTTTAAATTTGTACATTTAGTCACTATCATTATACACTCTAGGCATTACTAGATTATTCCATCTCAATCTTTATCGTCTATCTTTCTTTGTGATTTCATTTATGCCCCCAGCCCTCCTTCCTCTATCATTCTCACATTCAGCTTCATTCAGTGTTTTAACATAGTTGTATTACAGTTAGGTAGTATTGTGCTGTCCATTTCTGAGTTTTTATATTCAGTCCTGTTGCACAGTCTATATCCCTTCAGCTCCAATTACCCAATATCTTACCCTATTTCTACCTCCTGATGGTCTCTGTTACCAAGGAAATATTCCAAGTTTATTCACTAATGTCAGTTCATATCAGTGAGACCATACAGTATTTGTCCTTTTGTTTTTGGCTAATCTCACTGAGCATAATGTCCTTAAGGTCCATCCATGTTGTTACATACTTCATAACTTTATTCTGTCTTACAGCTGCATAATATTCCATTGTATGTATATGCCACAGTTTGTTTAGCCACCTGTCTGTTGATGGACATTTTGGCTGTTTCCATCTCTTGGTAATTGTAAATAATGCTGCTATAAACATTGGTGTGCAAATGTCTGTTTGTGTCCTTGCCCTCATGTCCTTTGAGTAGAGACAGCATATAGATGGGTCCTGTTTTTTAATCCATTCTGCCAGTCTATGTTTTTGATTGGGGAGTTTAATCCATTAACATTTAGTGTTATTACTGCACAGGTAGTACTTTCTTCTACCATTTTGCAATTTGGATTTTATATGTCATATCTAATTTTCCTTCTTTTTACCTTTACTCATAGTCTTCCTTTCTACACTCTTCTCCACACCTCTCTCTTCTGTCTTTTCATATCTGTCTCTAGTGCTCGCTTTAGTATTTCTTGCAGAGCTGGTCTCTTGGTCACAAATTCTCTCAGTAATTTTTTGTCTGAACATGTTTTAATTTCTCCCTCAGTTTTGAAGGACAATTTTGCTGGATATAGAATTCTTGGTTGGCAGTTTTTCTCTTTTAATAATTTAAATATATCATCCCACTGTCTTCTCGCCTCCATGGTTTCTGCTGAGAAATCTATGCATAGTCTTATTGGGCTTCCCTTCTGTGTGATGGATTGCTTTTCTCTTGCTGCTTTCAAGATTCTCTCTCTTTGATCTCTGACATTCTGGTTAGTAAATGTCTTGGAGTACGTCTATTTGGATCTATCCTATGTGGGGTAAGCTGCACTTCTTGGATCTGTAATTTTAAGTCTTTCATAAGAGTTGGGAAATTTTCAGTGATAATTTCCTCCATTAGTTTTTCTCCTCCTTTTCCTTTCTCTTCTCCTTCTGGGACACCCATAACACGTATATTCCTGCACTTCATGTTATCATTCAATTCCCTGAGTCCCTGCTAATATTTTTCCATTTTTTCCCCTATATTTTCTTTTTCTCATCGGATTTCAGGTGTTCCATTCTCCAGTTCACTAATCCTATGTTCTGCCTCTCAAAATCTACCATTGTAGGTTTCCATTGTTTTTTTTCATCTCTTCTACTGTGCCTTTCATTCCCATAAGTTCTGTGATTTGTTTTTTCACGCTTTCCATTTCTTCTTTTTGTTCATTCCTTGCCTTCTTTATATCCTCCCTCAATTTATTGATTTGGTTTTTGATGAGGTTTTCCATGTCTGTTCGTATATTCTGAATTGATCATTTCAGCTCCTGTATCTCATTTGAATTATTGGTATGTTCCTTTGACTGGACCATATCTTCAGTTTTCCTAGTGTGATTTGTTATTTTTTGCTGGTGTCTAGGCATTTAATTACCTTAATTAGTTTATTTTGGAGATGGCTTTCACTTCTTTTACCTAGGGTTTTCTTGCTGGATAAATTTGTTTTCTGTCTGTTCTTTGACATTCAGTTCTGCTTTATCTGGACCTCTAGCTTAAGTTTTGTTTAACAGAGGAGAATTTTTCAGTTCTTGTTTTCTTGTTTCTTGCCCTGCTTGTATGGTGCCTTTTTCCCCCCATACTTAGGAGGATCTACTTAGGTATTATAGATCCCAGCCGGATTTTCCCAGACCAAACTGGCCTCCTATCAGGAGAAAAGAGTCACCTACGTCGGCTTTCCCTGAGGGTGAGACCCAGCAGGTTGAAAGACTTTCCTGTGAAGTCTCTGGACTCTATTTTTTCTTATCCTACCCAGTATGTGGTGCTTGTCTGCCTGCAGGTCCCACCAGCGTAAGATGATGCAGTACCTTTAACTTTGGCAGACTCTCCCCACTGGGGGCATGATGGAGACAGAGGAGAGGTTGTAGGCTGGTTTTAATGGCTTCAAATTACCAAGCCTTGTGTCTGAATTCCTTGAGGGAGGGATTCCACCTGTGTTGGGCTTCACCCCTCCCCTGGGGAAGGCACAGGCTCCAGACAAGCCCTCAAATGAGCTTGTTTCTGCCTATGCCTGGGGCAGTTGCAGTCTGAGAAGCCCTGCCGCTGTATACAAAGGCAGTCAAGCCTTTGTAGAAACACAGCCACAAAAACCTGTTTCCTTTTTTTTTTTTTCTCTTTTCTGTCAGCCCTGCCCCCTTGGCACCGGGGCAAAAATGAGCGACCTTCACTTTGACCAGGTTCACCTGAGCTGGGGGCCTATTTTCAGTAGTCAGAATTTGTTATTAATTCCACAATTGGCATTTGGTTGGGCTCAGTCCCTACTGCTGGTAAAGTCTCTTTCCTTTCCACTCTGGGAGGCAGCCAGTCCAGCTGGACCAGACTGGGGTACGATGTGTGTCCAGTCACTGACATGGGCCCAGGAGCTATTCTGTATTGTTTCTGGCTATTTAGTAGTTGTTCTGGAGGATGAACTAAAATGTGCACATTGCTAAGCCGCCATCTTGGCCCAGAATATTTTATTGTTTTAATTAATTTGATTTAAATCTAAATAGCCTTATATGACTAGCATATTATTTATTATACAACAGTTTTTTCCCAGAATAGAAAATATAGGAATTTTAGTCCTGTTCTAAATTGGATAAAACCATTTAGATAATGAAAGGAAAAATCATTGGTTAGTTAGAAGACATGTTTAGATGCTTATAGTGCTTGTATGAGAATCAAGTGAGATAGTGAATTTAAAATGACTATCATGTAATTTGATACATTAAACTCAATTTAATAAACTAAAATATTTTGTTACTTTTGAAGAATAAGTACCCTCCGAACTAGTGATGTTATTCATCAACAAACATTACCTTCTATATATGTGCCACAGGTTGACTTTGAACAGTAATATAGTAATATTTTTATGACTTACGGTTTCAGCTTCAGAAGTTGCTTACCATGGACCCAATAAAGCGAATTACCTCAGAACAGGCTATGCAGGATCCCTATTTCTTAGAAGACCCACTTCCTACATCAGAGTAAGTGATACATATAATTCATGGGCATAGTAAAAATTTTTTTAGAGCTTACATTCTTTTGTTGTCAACTTCTGGTTGCCACCCCTCTTATATAGTACCTGAGGAAATCTTTATGATAAGCAGAAAATAAGCTCTGATGACTGAAGTGTCAATTAGGAGTTTTACATTTATAAGGCATTTCTGTTCCTATCTTGTTTATGAAGTTTCAATCCTATTAGTTTCAGCACTAATGATTTATTTAGCAACAGGGTTGATTAAGGATGCTGAGCTGCTCTCAGACTATTGCTGCCTGCCTCACTTGTAGTTTTGTGTTCCAAAATGGCAAATGCCATTCCCAAATTAATTTAATTCCCCATATCACCTTTTGTTGTAGTAGGGACCATAACATAAAATTTGTCTTAGAATAGTGGCACACAGTTTAGCTTGAATTTATATTTAGGTTATAGTTAATAAAAGTGTAATGCTGGGGTACAGGAAGAAAGTTTAGTCATATTAGATGATTGTTGATTATTTTTATACCATAGAAGACATGTTCAAATGGCCTGCTATAATGTCACTGTTTAGAAGAAACGATAATTTTGCCATGGTCACATGAAAGGTGCTTTTTATTTGCAAATATAAAGACAAAGTCCATCTTAAAAGATTAAAATGAAAACAGCGTCAATGAAGCATTTGATATATTGATTCAAGTATACCAAAAACATTGTTTTTTTCCTTATGATCAGCGTTTTTGCGGGTTGTCAAATTCCTTACCCAAAACGAGAATTTTTAACAGAAGAAGAACCTGATGACAAAGGAGACAAAGTAAGTATTAAAGTATGGTCATCACTATCATTAAAATTTGCCATGTTTTCTGGTTTGGGTGTATTTTGTTCTCCTTCTGAGTTGAACTTTATTTTTCTGTTTAACAATTGAGAAGAACCAGCAGCAGCAGCAGGGCAATAACCATACTAATGGAACTGGTCACCCAGGGAATCAAGACAACAGTCACACGCAGGGACCCCCGTTGAAAAAAGTGAGAGTTGTTCCTCCTACCACTACCTCAGGTGGACTAATCATGACCTCAGACTATCAGGTATTTCAAGTCATTTTATATTGAACTGCTGCGTCAGTCATTTGCATATGGACTGGTGGGGGAGACCCATTGAAAAATGTGATGGAATAGAGAAATATTGGTCTTTTATGTGCTTGGGTAATTGTATAGGCATAAGTGTTACTGGTGTTGGAAAACACTGCCAGTGGTACAATAGACAGCATTTAGACTTTTCAACAGACAGACTTGGAGTGATAGAATTACCATGATAGATTATGGTATTTATTAACTGTGTGACCTTGTATAGGTAGTAGAACATCTCTGGCTTAAATTTTTCCATCTGTAAAATGAGAATGTAAAACCTAACTTGACGGGTACAAGGGTGGTTCAGTGTTAGAATGCTTGCCTTCCATGCTGGAGATCCAGATTCGACTCCCAGACCATGTACCTTAAAAAAAAAAAAAAAAAAAACTAACTTGAATTTGTTGCAAATTAGACAAAGCTTGCAATCAACTAGTTATACCATGTTCTAGTTTTCTAGCTGCCAGAATGCAACACACCAGAGAGGGATTGGCTTTTAATAAAAGGGGATTTATTTTATTAGTTCTTAAGAGGAAACACAGCTAATTTTCCACTGAGGTTCTTTCTTATGTGGAAAGGCACAGGATGGTCTCTGCTGGCCTTCTCTCCAGGCCTCTGGGTTCCAGCAGTTTTCCCCAGGGTGATTCCATTCTGCATCTCTGAGCTGCGCATGCCGAGATGAGGTATGCTGAGCTGCTTGGACTGTGCTACATTGCGCTCTCTCATTTAAGCACCAGCCAATTAATTCAAACGTCATTCATTGCAGCAGGCACGCCTCCTAGCCAATTGCAGATGTAATGAGCAACAGATGAGGTTCACGTACCATTGGCTCATGTCCACAGCAACAGAACTAGTGCCTTCACCTGGCCAACATGACAACTGAATCTAACTACCACATACCAAGAGCTCATTAAATGGTATCTGTTATTTTGAAATAACAAAGTAACACAGTGATTAAGAACACAGGCTTTTATATCCCAGCCCAGTCACTTATTTCTGTGTATCCTAATTCAGACGGTCTCAGTATTCTTATTTGTAAACGATGGATAATGATTAATGATAAACATGAGGTTGTATGACGATTTAAATGAGATTATCATGCTAAGGCACATTGATTCGCCTCACATAAGAACTTAATAAATGATACCAATTACTGTTACCATCTTTATTATCATTGTCATTATTAAAATTCTTAGTAGCATTCATAGTACACAGTAAATGCTTCTGCGTGGTGGTTGTGTGGGTGATGACTATAATGACAGCTACTATTTGTTGAGTGTTTACTATGTGCTAGCTACTATCCTAAGTATAAAACACGTTTCCTTTGATCCTCATGATAAGCCTCTGAGGAAAATAGTATCATTGCCATTTCAGATAGGAAACTGAAACTCATAAAGGTTAAACGACTTATGTATGGTCACCTAGTAAGCCACTGGGGGTCCCAGACTCAAAGTGAGATCTGTCTTGACTACAAAGGCTGCTTCATTGCCTATGCGTGGATCCTTTCAAATGTCATCATCAGTTCCTTTGTGGAAAGACATATTTTGAATGTTGTGCACATATTCCCAACTCAATTGAATTTCACTGTAGGAAAGATATTGGAAACTTGACCAATTAGAGTTATGTAAGAGGAGAAAGAGATCTTATTTAAACTAATAAGAGTCCCAGGACCTGCTACTGTACTTCAACAATTATGTATTAACTCTGCTTCAGTTAAAGACAGGTCCTGCCCACCATGCCATGGAAACCAATTGTCTGCTTGAGTAGTAATTCTCTTGCAGTAAGCTAAACAAAGAAATCAGAGACAGATCTCTTTGGGAGGTGATAATTGTTCCAGCATCTGTTTCTTCCTGTCTGGATAGGAAGAGAGCTGTTTGGCTCAAGAATGCTGGCACGTTAAGGTGGTAGCATCCTTATGACTCTGTTACTGTACTTTCCCTTTCTGCCATTTTTAGAATTGAAAATACCACTGTTCTTACATTGCAGTGATTATATTTTTATTTTTTTGTATATAACTTGCAGCAGAAAATAAGATTCAGTAGTTTAAGAGCATAGAAATGTGTTGATGCCAAGGAAATCGATTCTGTGAGGCCTTTTCTTATCATATTCCATTTTTATCCTTTAGTCATGTATGTGGGGGGAGGAATTCTATTGAAGAAACTTGCATACAAATTAGCTTTAAATTTCTTAATGTGTACATTAAGTTCATGTTTAAACATCTCAAGTAAATATTTATTGACTAGGTATAAAACAGCATAAAAAGGGTATGTTGTAGTTTTCCTTGGCTGCTCAACAAATACCATTGAATGGGTTGACCTAAACAATGGGAATATATTAACTCACAGTTTTGAGACTAGGAAAAAATCCGAATCAAGGCTTCATCAGGGTGATGCTTTCTTCCTGAAGACCGATGGTTGCCAGTGATCCTTGGTCCTGGACTCTTCTGTCACATGGTGGCCTCTCCTGGACTTTCCCTTCTCTTCCGTGTTCTTTTGACCTTCAGCTTATTGTTTCCCCTGGCTTTTTTCTCTCTGAATTTCATTCTGCTTATAAAAGATTCCATTAAGGAATTAAGGCCTATCCTGATTGGGTTGAGCCACATCTTAAATGATGTAACCTCACCAATGGGGTCACACCCACAGGAATGGATTAAGTTTAAGAACATGTTTTTCTCAGGTAATACAGCTCCAGACTACCACAGGGTATTACTGTTAGAGGAAAAAAATGTATTTGCACAGCATAATAAGACTCAGCTTACTATTGTTTACTTTTGTAAAGAAAAATTGAAACTAAAAGTTTGGGGATGTTTCATCATTTTCATTCTAAAACTAGTACATAGCACAAACTTTTAGATTCTTTTTACCTTGAAACATAATGACACTTCAAACATGCCTAAGTCTTGCTGGCCTGGGACAGAGCTAACCAACTCATACAAGCACCTGGATCTCATCTCTCCCTTGGTCTCCTTTTCAGCGTTCCAATCCACATGCTGCCTATCCCAACCCTGGACCAAGCACATCACAGCCACAGAGCAGCATGGGATATTCAACTACCTCCCAGCAGCCTCCACAGTACTCACATCAGACACATCGGTACTGAGCTGCATCGGAAGAATGTCAATGCACTGTTGCTAACGCTGCATGCCTGGCTGTGCAGCTCGCTGCAGGAACCTGGCACACCCTGAGAATGTACTGTACAACCACATGTTCAGAATGTCCAGTAGCCAAGTTCCACCACTTTTCACAGATTGGGGTAGTGGCTTCCAAGTTGTACCTAATTTTGGATTAGACTTGAAAAGAAAGTGCTAGCACAGTTTGTGTTGTGGATATGCTACTTCCATAGTTTACTTGACGTGGTTCAGACTGACCAATGCATTTTTTTCAGTGACAGTCTGTAGCAGTTGAAGCTGTGAAATGTGCTAGGGGCAAGCAGTTGTCGTTGTATGTGGTGAATTCTTTCAGTGTAACAACATTATCTGACCAATCATACACACACAAAAATGCTTAACTGGTACTTGAAAATTACAGTATACATTAACTCAACAAAATAACCAAGACTCAGAATGAGATTATTTTGGTACACCTTTCTTTTTAGTGTCTTATCAGTGGGTTGATTCATTTTTCACATTAATCAGTGTTTTTTGACCAAGAAAATGGCCTGGATTTTTTTGAAAGTACAAAAAGCCACATAGTTTTTCCAGAAAGGTTCAGAACTCCCAAAGATTAATTTCCAACTTATTAGTTTGTTTTTATTTTCAATCTATGACTTGACTGGTATTAAAGCTGCTATTTGATAGTAATTATGTTGTCATTGATATAAACCTGTTTGGTTCCGCAAACAAACTAAAATGATTGTCATAGACAGTGTTTTATTTTTCCTGTTGGTGTTGCTGATTTGTGAGCATGCTTTAAAATGAAAAAAGCATGAATGATAACTTCCTTAAAAAGGTGCGGCATCCAATTCAGATATTTTGTCCTGATTTTAAAGCTGGTTGGTGTAGTGCTATTAAAATTTCATTCAGCTAATTTTCTTTTTTAAAACCTGTTCGCACGTTGTTTAGGGTGCCCTTACTTCAGCAAAGGAGAAGGAGTAGGAGAGCCTTAGAATTTTTGAGGAAAAAAAAAACCTATAACATACAATGTACTGTATCAAACTATTTTACATGAATGACACAAGTATTCTGAATAAAAAAAATTGAACATTGTTAAAAACAAGGTGTTATGTAATAAATTTATTTTTCATAAATCAAAATGTAGAGTCAGTTCTATTTTTTATATCCTCAAAGGATCTTTCTTTACTTTTAAAATGCTCTTAACAAGTTGCCTCTGGATAAATCTTTTCAGTTGTTTTTAATAATATCTACATATTCTGCCTCCATAACATGGTTTGCAATAATGGGTTATGACTTATAGATTCTTTTCTCTATTTCACTTAATGCTGTAATGTAAGATATGAAATACAGATACCTTTCTAATTGAAAGAGCTGATTATGAGCCTTCAGTTTCTGAAATAATTTCTACTTCTGTATTATACTTAGAACTCTTTGACTGTTTTATCCCAAATAATTATCACCCCCCACCCTTGCAACACAAAGCGCAGAAGATAGAAAACATCTAACATGATTTTTTCCTTAAAAACTCAACTCATTCATATAAGAACATTCTAAAACATTTTTAAAAACCAAGGAATCTCAGTATTGTTAGGCCTTACCATAAATAAAGATAACTTTTAGAAGCTGAATTCATGTTTCCATTTTGTCTCCCCACTGCTGTTCATTTGCACAAGCCATAGATCTGATTATGGAACTCATATACTAAGAAGCCCTTAAAACCTCCATTTGACCACACAATTAAGTTAATGTCCTCCACAATTTGCCTTCTCTCAGTTTTATACCCCACTTGGTCTCATTTCCCTTCCACTGTAATTGTCTTCAAATTTTTCTCCCAGCTTTTTTCCTGACTTTAGTGGATATGAGAATCAACTAGAGTGTTTTTTAAATGTATTTTCTCAGGGTCTAGTCCCAGAAGTTGGTTCAGTAAGATTGTGGGGGAGCATGTAATTTTCATTTTTAACAAGCCCTCCATTTGATTCTGATGCAGGTAGTCTAAAAAATACATGTTAAAAAAAAATCTTTAGGGTCACTCACCTCCAAGCTGTCTGCTGGTAGACCATCTAAAAGTTGAGTAGACAGTAACAAAAGTAGGCTTAGGAGGAAGGGTGTTCAAATGACAACCTCATTCTACTTGAATTTTAATGACAGAGCCCACCTTAACAAGTTCTCCTCTTAAGCTTTGATATACCCTGGGGCTTAGTTCTCAGATTTCTTTATTTCTTTATTCACCCCATTCCCTAAGTGATGCTGTCTTGTCTTTTGGCTTTTAACAGGGTTACTGACCATCAGATTTACATATCAAGCCTGTTTTCTCCCTTGAGCTGCAGACTGACATACCAGAGGACTTTGTGATGATTACAGGCACACAGTAGCCACCATCTTCTGTCCCATCCCCCTGCTTTTTTATCTTTATACAAAGCACATCTCACCTACCTTTTTATATTTGACTATTGCATGTCTCTTCCCAGCAAAATGGAGGGTTCCTGAAAGCAGGTGTCATATTGGCCTCAGACCTCCCCTCTTTATCTATATTTGCTCCCTAAGTGCTCTCACCCAGTTTCAGGACTTTGATATGTTGATGATTCCAATCTAAACTTAGTTATCCCTTGAACTTTGGACTAGCACATCTGATTCAATTAGGCTCAACATCTCAACTTAAACCAAACCACCCTCCAACCTGCTCTTCCCGCAGACTTGACTTTCTCAGGGAATGGAAAACCCTACCTTTCTGTTGTCCAGGCCAAGGAGAAACCTTGGTATCCCCCTCTCTCACATTGTACATCCATTCCACATGCAAGTCCTGTCAGCTTTCCCTTTGAAATCTATTCTGAATCTAACTTCTCACCACCTTTACTGCACCACCCTACTTCAAGCCACTGTCATCTCTTCCTAGTCTGTTACAATAACTACCTGCCTGCTTCCATTCTGTCTTTTTAGTCTTCTCAACACATCGGCCTGAGCGAGCCTTTTAAAATGTAGGTCATGTCATTCCTCTGCTCAAATCTTCCCACTGTTTCTTTCTCACTCCTTGCTGTGCCCAACAAGTCCCTATGTGTTCTGGCATCCCATCTCTTTCTGATCCCATCTGCTATTACTCTCCTCCTCTGCTTCACCCCAGCTACACTGACCTCTCTGCTGTCCCTTTAACCTGCCAAGCACATTTTGTCTAAAGACTTTTATGCTTGTTGTATCTGCATCTGCCTCAGATACTTTCCCAGCTATGTCCTTGGCTTCTTCACTCTCTTCCTCCCTCATTAGGGAGGTTCCCACTTTCTAAGCTATGAGATGACAATCTGCCCTCTGCTTCTTCATCCCAGCATTGTAGATCCCCTTTACCCTGCCTTATTTTCCTGCACAGCACTTAGCATCAATAACATATGACATATTTACTTGTTTTTCCTCCCCCCACTAGAAGAAAAACTCCATGAAGGCAGCCTTTTGCTTAATTACTACAATAGCTCCAGCAACTAGATGAGAGACTCACACATAGTAAGTACTCATTAATAGTTACTGAATGAATAAATGACTATTTCGATGTCAAATAAGCATCTCAAACTTAACATATCCAAAAGAGGACGTTTAAACCACACCCTCCCCCAGCAAATCCAACCCCTGGTGTTCTCTATCTCTGAAGGATGCCATATCTATACCATACATTATTCAACTGCTTAGGCAAAAAAAGTCAAGTCATCCTTGACTCTATTTCGGACCCATATGAATTCATCAGCAAATCCTGGCAGCAGTGCCTTCAAAATACACCCTGAATCCAAGCACTTCCTCTAGCAACATTTAGCCTAGCCACCATTATCTCCTAACCTCATTTAGCTTCCTACCTGGTCAAACTCCTTCCATTCACACCATTCTGTAAGTCTGTTTTCCACCCAAACGCTAGTTATCCTTTTAAAGAATAAATCAGAAACGGTCACGCCCATGCTCTTAATCCTTCAGTGGTTTCTCACCACACTGAGAATAAAGTCACACCGTCTCAACATCCCAGTGTGTTAGTTACCACTCCAGCTTTGCTTCCTACCACTCTCTCCCTTTTGTGGCTATTCCAGTCCCCTTGAAAATGTCAAGTGCATTCCTATCTCAAGGCTTTTTACTTGTGCCTTCTGCCTGGAATTCCCTGGCCCTGGAGTTTGCCTGACTCTCTCAGTTCCTTCCGATCTGCTCAGTTGCCACCCCCTTGAAAAGGCCTTCCCTGGCCCCAATCTAAATTAGATGTCCCTTCCTTCCAGTCACAATTTTTCTACTTCTCTTGCTTTATTTCTCTTCTTAGTAGTGGTTGCTACCTAGTACTTTTATACCCATGCATTTCTTTCTTTGTGATTCCGTTTATTGTTATCTTCCCTGTGAGAGCAGGGACTTTGCATTACTCCCCATTGCACCCCTCATGGCCTCAAACGGTGCTTGGAATATGGTAGGCATCCAACACCAATGTCCATAGAGCTTAAAAGAGAACTGGACTGAATCATCACCATCATGTATAAATTTAAAAATTAGTACAAAGGGCCAACGAGAATGTGGACTAACTGGAATGCTCACTTTGCTGATGGGAATGCAATATAGTACAGTCACTTTAGAAAAGTTTGGCAGTTTCTTATAAAGCTAAACATACCTTTACCATATGACTCAGCAGTCCCACTCCCAATTATTTACCCAAGTGAAATCAAGCTGGTGTTCACACGAAAACCTCTGCACAATGGTTATAGTGGCCTTATTTGTAATAGTCAAAAGCTAGAAACTGTCTGTCCATCTGTTGGTAAATGGATAATTGGTGATTTTCCATACAGTGATATACTACTCAATAATAAAAAAGGAAGTAATTACTGATATAAATAACAACATGAATGATCCTCAATTCATTATGCTACATGAAACAAGTCAGAAGACTACATTTGTATCATTCTATTTATATAACATTCTGAAAAAACAAAATTGTAAGGACAGAAAACAGATCAGTGGTTGTCAGAAGCAGGGGTGAGAGGAGCTGACTGCAAAAGGTATGGAGGAATTTTACGAGTGATGAAACTGTTCTAAATCTTGATATTTGTGGTGGTTACACAAATGTATGCATTTGTCAAGACTTGCAGACCAGTTCTCTGAATAAGATAAATTTTACTATTTGTAAATTATACCTTAATTTTTAAAAATGCAAGGAAAAAAAGACCAGAAGTATCTAGTGTTTGCAAGGATGAGCAACTGGAACCCTCATAAATTGCTGGTGGGAATGTAAGATGCTTGTTGTGTTTTGTCAATTTGGGTTTGTCAGTTCCTTATGGAGATAAACATGTACTTACTCCATGACCCTGCAGTGGTGTGCTTGGGTATTGACCCAAGAGAGGGGAAGACGTCTGTCCACACAAAGGCTTGTACATGCACATTCATAGCTCCTTTTTTCGTGGTAGCCCCAAACTGGAAATAACCCAAATGCATAACAGTGGATGAATAGATAAGTAAACTGTGGTGTATCCACACAGTGGTATATGTTTATCAGCAGTAAAGTTCATGAGCAATAGAATCTTGATTGCAGTGATGGTAACATGGATGTACACGTTTTCAAAACTCATCAAAATGGACACTTAAATTTGGTTATTTGTATTGTAATTTATATTGTAAATTATAGCTCAATAAAATTGATTTGTTAAGAATCGAACGTGTAAAAAAGCACTTAGCACGTGTCTGGCTTATGAGCATTAAGTGTAAGCTATCATTAAGCTCTCTAGATAAATATCATTTTTTCTTAAGAATTAAGGTAACGTAAACTTTCTGGTTTACCTCATGACCAAACATTTTCTAGCATCTCATTGTGAATAAACCTAGGGCATGTTCATGAGTGTGAGAGCCAGAACAATGATAAACCCAAGGATGAATATTTAAGGGTACCTCTGAATCTAGTGATAGGCCTTTAACCTTTTCTTTTTAAATCCTACAGAAGTTGGTGGCTCCTGAATAATTAATACACCTTGCAATATTTATCTCACTCAGAGAGGCTGCTATGAATTTTCTCATAACTTGAATGTTCTTTGAGGGAGCAATAGAATTAAATTCACTAGATAATTTACTGAACATTTGGTATGAGTTCAATAGTTTGTTAGGACTTGTGACCAAACAGAATTGAAACAAACCAAATTCCTCTCCTCAAACACTCAAGGAACTTAATTTAGTCGAGAAGTCAGGATGCACATGTAGGAAATGTATAACGATAGACGCCATCATTTGATCAAGCACTAAAATGAAAGTTGAGAACACATAACTGTTTCTCCTTTGAAAAGAGAAAGTGGCATAGTGGGGAAGGTTTCCCACAGAGGTGGGAATTGGCCTGGAGTGTCAAAGAGGCCATAGGATTTGTGATCAGAAAACTTAAACATCTTGGGCCTGCCACTTCCTCACTGTAAGGCCTCATCACATCATTCAACTTTTCCATGCTCCTGTAAAATAAGAATCATAATAACTAAGGTGCTTGCTGAGTCTCAGAATTACTGGAAAGCACTTTGTAAAGTAAACTACGAACCACTATTTATGTTTCCATCATAAACTTCATTATCTCAACTGAAGTGACACTTATTATCTACCATGTGCCAAGCTCCAGGCTTAGCATTTTACATCTATTATTCCTCCCCAAAACTCTGAGAGTTAAGTATTATTTCCCCCATTTTACACAGGAGAAAAATGAAGTTTAAGGAGGTCACACTCTGCTCCAATTCAGTCAAGGTGGTATAGGCAATTTGAATCCAAGTCCTCAGCTACCAAACCCTGAGGAAGGAATAGGGCTGGCTGGTCATACAAGAGCAAAGTGGCTATTCTGGCCAGACTACAAAACTTGCCCTAGGCAAAAAGAGATGAAGTTGGTAAGATCGTGAGGTCTGTATAGTTTACAAATCGAGGAATTTCTTATATATACTTTCCCATTTATATTACAAGGTGCAAAAAGAATTTGTATTTGACTAGTTATGGATAGTGCCTGATAAAAGCACATTCAAAAGTGCTCATGGTTTTAATAACTAAGGCCGGCTTAATTGGCCCTAAGCAGTGATTTCTTTTTCCCGGTGAGTTGCTTCCTTCATGCAAAATATGCTATATGTAGGCTAAAATAGACAAGTAACTATTTCTCTGATTTAGTATCAACCAGAGACATTCACTATATGAAGTTATAGTGGACTCCTTGCTGTGCCCATTACAGTCCTGTTGGCCGTACTTCTCACTCCTGCCACCGCCATTGTGGCTGGTTCCAGGCAGGGGCTTGCCTTGTCAACCACGTGTCCTTTCTGATGCTTCCATAGGGAAGGCCTATAGGAATTCACTTGGAACTCAGGAAAGCACGCACATACTGTTGCGAGGAGGAGTTAATGCCCGTGGGGTTACTCTTGACCCAAGGGATTAAAAGACTCAGTGGGTGGACACTTTCCTCTGTTGTTCCCTGAGCAGAAGGGGTTGGAGATGCCTTTTATGAGGCTTTTCAAAAGGTTCTAACAAAATGGAGCACCCACTCACAGTGGTAGCTAATTCAATCACCCATCCTTTATTGCGTTTCCTTCCTTGTTTCTCTCCCTTACCTGACACTACTGCTCCCTAGTCTACCTGCACCCAGGCCTTTATCTCAACTTCTGCTTTGGGGCAAGGTGGAATCCAGGCTAAAGAACTTTGTACTTAAATGAGTCTTTGCAAGCAGTTGGCCATGAGGAACCCATTGCTGGTAGTAAGTGGGTTACTTACTTCACCAAGTAAGCTCAGGCTGTTACTAAACATGTCAACAAGCCTCTGATACTTCATGTGTGGCCTTTGATGTGACATATACATTGTTCTCAATCCTCATGAATAAGAAAGACCAAAGCCAGTTCTTTTTTTAAACATGGGCAGGCACCAGGAATCGATCCTGGGTCTCCGGTACGGCAAGCAAGCAGTCAAGAAGTCTGCCTGCTGAGCCACCATGGTCTGCCCTAAAATCAGTTCATTTTTTAATTTTTTAAAAATTTTAAATTTTTTTTAAATTTTTTTACCTGGGCAGGCACCGGGAACCGAACCTGGGTCCTCTGGCATGGTAGACGAGCATTCTTGCCTGCTGAGCCACTGTGGACCGCCCAAATCAGTTCATTTTTGCATGAGAGGGATAGTAGTACACATTCTCTGTCTTACTCTGAGGCCACGTGAACTCTCCTGCTTTTGTTAGAATACGGCCCTCTGACACCCTTGATATCTTTGACAATCTACAGAATATCCACACAGAATATTCCATCAATGAAGTGTGCTCTTCAGAACAGTTGAATAGCAAAGTCTCTAGGTGTTCTAGTATGATATATGCATTCCAAAAGGTTGGAGATAAGTCCTGGAAAATTTCAGGCACTATTAACCACTGAAACTTTAAGCACTACAATAGTCTTGGGCAGGCCAGGACATTCCCTCCCAAGGTAAGGACAAGTTGTTGTACCTTGTACTGTGTACCACTGAGAAGGTGGATTACTCAGTGGACTCCTTTGGATTTGGAAACAGAACTCTGACACATGCCAGTTTTAAGGGGACCCTAGAGGAATGGAAGGATCTGCAGTAGAGTCAGGTCAGATTGCAAACTGCCCCACTACTCAGGGTATATGACCAAGCAAATCCAATGAAGTTGGAGGTATCTGTAATGGATAAAGATGTATGGAATCTGTGAGAGTCACAACGCAGACTCCTAGTGTTCTAACACATTGTGATGGTCAGTTTTGTGTGTCAGCTGGGTAGGCTATAATCCTCAGTCAGTCACTCATCTAGGTGTTGCTGTAGATGAAGATATTTGGTAGATGTTATAAAGTCTATAATCAGATAACTTTAAATGAGGGAGATTATCCTCCTCAATAGTCTGAGTGGGCCTGATTCAATCATTTAAACAGCTTAAGAAGAGAACTGAGCCTTTCCTAAAGAAGTTCTGCCTGTGGACTTAAGCTTGGGCCTGGCAGTTTCAGCCTGCCTTTCCTGTCAGCCTGCCTGATGGATTTCAAACTTTCCTGGCCAGGCCCCACAATCGTGTAAGCCAATTCCTTGTAACAAGTCCCTTACTATTTATCTCTTGCTGGTTCTCTGGTTGAACCTAGCTGGTACAGCCAT
Source organism: Myrmecophaga tridactyla (assembly GCA_004026745.1). NCBI lineage: Eukaryota > Metazoa > Chordata > Mammalia > Pilosa > Myrmecophagidae > Myrmecophaga > Myrmecophaga tridactyla. Next base: position 33,326 of record PVIY010017210.1, read on the forward strand.
GCTGTTTGACTCAGAAGATATTTTGACGTGAGAGAACCATTGGAAAAGCAGCCCTTGGCAGATCATGGGCCTTGGTAAATATTGATATGGGTCCCATTTGCAACTGTCTTGATCAGGGTATTAACAGATCCACCATCATAAAATCAGGCAAGTACTGCAGCAATTCATTGTATAGTAGAAATGATTCATTCAGGATCTGAGCAGATCCAGAGGCACAGGTAAGTTACATGAACAGGTAGCCCAGACTTACGTGGCATCTACCTCCGTGGTATTACTACCACTCACTCAACTCTTACCTGTGGCCTCATAGGGAAAGTCTTTCAGCCAACAAATTAAGGAGATTCACAGATGAGTCAATGTGATGTGTGGATGCCAGCCCTAAATGCTCAGTCAGACTATAGCCCCATTCATGAGGTTGCCTGAGTGTGTAGTGCTGCAAGCAGTACACGCAGTCATTCATTTTACATGGAGGGAGAATGAGTGAGGTGTGGTTAGACACATATACCTCGGCAGGGGCAAATGGCTCAGGGACTGGGAGGAGCGGGACAATAAGACGAAAAATTAAAAAGTCTTCAGAAGAGGCAGGTGATATGAATGGACCTATAGTTCTATAGAAGTGAACACAAAATATGTAGGTCTGTTCCAGGTAATTCCCACCAGAGAGCATCTGCCACAGAGAAGACATTGAACAAGAGTGGACAGACTGACTCATTCTAGGGATGTGAGTCCATTTCTCCACTCAATTCTACCATCACAGGCATAATGGGCTCAGGAATGAAGTGGCTGGTATTGTCAGTGTACAGATGTCAACTTGGCTGGGTTATGGTGTCCAGTTGTTTGGTCAAGCAAGCTCTGGACAGATTTTCACTAAGAGGGAATTTCTTAGATGGATTTAAATCATTAGTCAGTTGATTGCATCTTCGGCTGATTGCATCTGCAATCAACAAAGGAGATTGCCTCCAGCAATGAGAAAAGTCTCTTCATCCAGTGAGTTGGAAGCCCTAAAGCCAGAAGTGAGGATTTTAACAGTCAGAAAGAATTCCTGTCTCTACTTGAGCTGGAAATATGAGCTAGTGGCAGTAGCTAGCTCAGCTATGGTGAAAGGAAGTCTATGCTATTGGGTCCAGGCAGAGCTTACATCCCTGCTGTATTAAAGTTCTCCAGAGAAATGGAACTGACTGGATATTTTTGTCTTGCTTTTGTTGTTTTGTTTTGCAATAAGAACATTGATGAATATGCTTGGTCCAGCCATACCATCAGATTTATTGTCATGAAATGATTATTCTCTCTCACTTTTGGGGGGAAGTATATTAAGTTACTAGTACTTTCTGTCCTTCTACCATGCTCAGTAGATAATTGCTGTCCGTGTGTCCTTGCTGTCTTAGTTTGCTGGGGCTTGCACAACAAAGTATCACACCCTAGTTGGTTTAAACAACAGAAATTTATCCCACGTTTCTGAGACAGAGACTAGAAGTCCAAAATCAAGATATTGGCAGAACCAGGCTTCCTCTTGAAGTGGGGGATACATTCTATGCCTCTCCCCTGGCTTATAGTAGGTGCTGGCAATCCATGGTGTTCCTTGGCTTGTGGTCATAAATCAATGTCTGCCTCCATCACGTGGTTGGCTCACTCGCTCACTCTAGTGCCCAAATTTCCTCTGCTTATAAGGACACCAGCCAGATTGAATTAGGACCTATCCTAATCCAGTTTCACCTCAACTTAACTAATCACATTGTCAAAGATCCTATTTAGAAATAAGTTCACATTATTTCTAATCAGGGGTTAGGACTTGGACATGTCTTTTGTGGGGACACCCTTTATCAAGAGAATTTAATTTTTTTTTATTGATCTGTCTTCTCTTTGGTGTGTCCTGAGGTGAATTATACATTCCCTACATCCCTCTTAGGTCAACATGCATTCTATTGCCCCACATTTAATTTGCCAGGAAAAAAAAAGTTTTTTACCACTAGAAGGAATTAGGTCATGTGTGTGACTCTGTGAGCTTGGTAAATCACTCAGCCTCAATTTTCACATGTGTAAAATAGACATGGTAATATCTACTATGTTTAATGCCCAGAGCTATTATTGGGATAAAATATTGCAGTATATGCCAAACATTAAAAAAAAAACTAATTTGAAGCTAGAAGCTATGTTTCTTAAAACAGTATATGATGATAGAAAAAAATTTTTAAAGTTGCCCTTGTAGCCTGAATCCTGCCACGGGTGCTGTGTGCTGGGATTCTCCAGCAAGTAGGCTGCTTGGCCTTTGAAAACCAATTTCTTCATCTGTAAAATAGGAATAATAATACTGTCTACTGACTCAGAAGATATTTTGAAGACCAAAGAAAATATATCTGAACTTGCTTCATTAAGCTTTAATGCACTAAGTATTGATACAAAATAGAATGGACAAATTTACACTTAAAAGTTTCAGGCTAATTATGTATGACCCACATCTCTAATTACATTTTCTTACTGTATTGATGCAAACTGGTCCTGGGTCAGTGGGAAGACTGGTGGCAATTTCTTTTTATCTATTAGGAGGAAAAATTCCTCAATTGTCATTTGTTTATCACTGGTTTGCAATCACCTCTGTGCCAGGAAGTATTGCAAGCACTTTGTGTAGATGATTTCATTTAATCTTCATATCTCTCCTCCTATATTTCAGGAGAGAAAGTGAGGACTTAGAGGGGCCAAGAGGTTTGCTTGAGGGTCTGTAGCTAGAAAGTGCCCAAGTCAGTTCTCAAATCCAGGTCCAACTGGCACCAAAGCAGCTACTATGGGAGGACTGGTAGGATCAAAGACCAAAGAAGGAGTTGAGAAATGAATAGAGAATTTGGGCGACTCCAGGAATGAAGTTTCTATCCAGGGGAATAGTCCAAAAACCTAAAAGGATCTCTATCAGTCATATTTAAAGGACTCTGAAATCTTGGCTTTGTGTATTCCCAAACAGCATCAACTTTGGGGGCAGAGTGCAAAGTACATTGCTTCAGCAAGCAGAATGGATTTCCCATACCCCGAGGAATTGGAAAGTATTTGGGATTAGCTTCATTCACAGTCCTGAACAGTGTCTGACACCAGTTAACCCTGGAGACACAAGGTGGTGATGCTAGTTTAAGTCAGTATCCTGACAAGACACATACAGGGTGGTATCTGTCTCAGCATTTTGCTTCCAACCCAGCCCTCCTCTCTTGGCAGAACAGGTGTTATCAGAGATTAGTGTCAGAATCCCTGGAGCCTGAGGGTCACCAGAGCATGACAGGAGAGGGCACTGATCTGCTGCTATCTATGGGACAAGTATGTACTGTTAAAAGTTTTCACTAGGCACATGAAGAAAGCCTCCTTCCAACATGGTGCCACCCAAAGTGTAGTTTAAACCACAGGCTCAGATTTTGGCTTCATAACTGCTCTCCCAACTGTGACAGGTTGTATTGTATCTCCCAAAGAGTTATGTTTACGTCCTAATCCCTGTACCTCAGAATGTGACCTTATTTGGAAATAGAGTCTTTGTAGATGGTGTTAGTTAGCATGAGATCAAACTGGATAGGGTGGTCTGTTAATCCAACATGACTGATGTCCTCGTGAGAAGAGATCAGACATAGACACGCAAGGGAGAAGGCCATGTGATGATGGAGGCAGAGATTGGAGTGATGCATCTACAAGCCAAAGAACAAGAATTGCCAGCAAACCACTTGAAGGTTGAAAGAGGCGAGGTAAGATTCTCCCCCACAGGTTTCAGAGGAAACCTGCCTCTACTGATAACCTGATTTTGGACTTCTAGGCTCCAAGACTGACATGATAAATTACTGTTGCTTTAAGCCATCTTGTTGTGGTACTTTGGTATGGCCACCCTAGGGAACTAAGATACCCACCGATCCATGAGCTGGATGCCCAATCTCACTCAGCAGACTTGCCTTTTCTCATGGCCATCTTCTCTGGCCCCAAGGAGCTGTTCTCTCTCAGGGTGGTATTGAAGTCAGTTCCATCATGTAGATCGGCTCTTCCACTTTCAGGGGCATATTTACTATTACCAGTTCATTTACTATATGATGACCTTTTATTGCCTATAATGGGTATTTTGCCTTTGCAAATATAATTTGATGTGCTTATGGTGGCATCAACAAGTCTTTGCAGACTGGGGAAGCATTGATTCCCACACCCAGCTAATATTTTCTAGCCCTCTTTCCTCATGAGATCAAGGCCAACAACTCAGCACAAGCTTTCAAGGCTTGTGCTTTCACGCAAAGAGAAAATTCAGCCACTACAGCCTGAATAGAGAAAATGACTATGATGTCTTCCAGTCCTGTTTCTAGCATTCTTCATCCCTTTGAGTCACACAAATTTCTATCTTTTATCTTTTGTCCAAGGAACTACCTTTACCATTTCTTGTAGTGTAAGTTTATTGGCAATGAATTCTTTAACTTTTGTTTATCTGAAAAAAAATGTTTTGTCTTCATTTAAAAAAAATTACTGGGTAAAGAGTTCTACACTAAAGATGGCCTTCAAATTTTTGAGATGCTATGCTTTATGTGTATAATCTGGTGTTTCCCTAGAACTTTGGCTCCCTGTCTGACACCTAAGACTCAAAATAGGCATTCTGCAGCTCTGAAATCAGCATCGCTACATACAACAACTGTTAAAGAAACCAAAAAAAAAAAGAGAGATTAGCCTTCAATTAAAGATAGGAATGAAACCTATTGGGTTGAGACTAAGGTGAATCAGAATACAGGGGTAAGGACGACATTATCTGTATTTTAACCAAGAGAAGAGAGGTTTATTTCATTCAAAACCTAGAGTTTCTGTAGCACATAATCTAACAACCTGTCTGGAAAGCTCATTTAAATAACCCAAACACATGGAGCCTAAAATGGGAATGAGGGCTTGTAATTCTGTATAGCCAAAGGTATTGCCCGAATACATCTCAGAGTATGTTAGGCAGTTAATTTAAAAGTACTGGCAAAGTCCCTTGAAGGATGGGAGAAAAAATATTGAACTATTAAGCTTTGCTACAAGGGAAGCCCTTCATACTGTCTCAAATATTAGGAACTCCCAAGACAATAGGGCAAGCCCTGTTCTTGAGGATTGTCTTTGTAAAGCTTCTTTATGTAGTGGAGAACCTAAGCCTACTTATAGGTATGCCTAAGAGTTACTTCTAGAAAACCTCTTTTGTTGCTCAGATGTGGCCTCTCTCTCTCTAAGCCCAATTCTGCAAGGAAAATCACTACCCAGCCCCCTAGGTGGGACATGACATCCAGGGGTGAAAGTCTCCCTGGCAACAGGGGACATGACTCATGGGGACAAGCCTGGCGCTAGTACTGCATTCTTCACCAAAAAGGGGAAAAGAAATGTAACAAAATAAGGTATCAGTGGCTAAGAGAGTTCAAATAGAGTTAAAAGGCTAATTTGGAGCAACTCTTGTGCAAGTTTTAGCTAGATATTACTAATTACCACAGTTTGCCAAACCCCAACCAAAACCATTCCAGTTAGCCCCAAAGAACACCTAGGACTCTCAGTGAGATTCTACAAAAGTTTCATGTACTAAGATTACTTTCCAGAAACTTAAAACCTCCAGATGGGTTTGTAGGTGTGCTGATTTGAAAGGATGTATGTACCCTATAAAAGCCATGTTTTAATCAAAATCCCATTTCATAAAGGCAGAATAATCCCTATTGAATACTGTATGTTTGAATCTGTAATTAGATCATCTCCAGGGAGATGTAACTCAATCAAGAGTGGTTGTTAAACTGGATTAGGTGGAGACGTGTCTCCACCCATTTGGGTGGATCTTGATTAGTTTACTGGAATTCTATAAAAGAGGAAACATTTTGGAGAATGTGAGAGATTTCTGAAAGGGCAGAGAATGACATAGCCACAAGAAGCAGACAGTCTACCAGCCAGCGACCTTTGGAGATGAAGAAGGAAAACACCTCCTGGGGAGCTTCATGAAACAGGAAGCCAGGAGAGAAAACTAGCAGATGATGCCGTGTTTGCCACATGCCCTTCCAGATGAGCGAGAAACTCTGACCGTGTTCGCCATGTGCCTTCTCACTTGAGAGAGAAACCCTGAATTTCATCGGCCTTCTTGAACCAAAGCATCTTTCCATGGATGCTTAGATTGGACATTTCTATAGATTTGTTTTGATTGGGACATTTTCTCTGCCTTAGAACTAGAAACTAGAAACTTATTAAACTTCCTTTCTAAAAGTCATTCTGTTTCTGGTATATTGCATTCCAGCAGCTAGCAAACTAGAACAGTAGGTCAGATAAGTCCTGAAACCCAGAGGGGCCAGTTTCTCAAAGAGCATTAAATACTTCTATCCCCATATCCTATATTACGAACACCTCCTTTCCAACATGAAAAAGTTTGAAACAGCAGAGCCCAAATACCCCTAAAGATTGGGAGAAGGACCAAAGGAGAAGAAGGAGTTGTAACTGAGAAGATAGGATTGAATAAATGAACATGAGTGCTGAAACATCATACTGATATTTCTTTTAGTCTCCAGTGTCCTGAGGCAGCTAGAAGGAAAACTTTAGATTTGTGGAACAATAACCCATACCAAACTCTGAGAGCTGTTCTACAGCTACTTGTTATAATGTTCAAAATGATAACTTTGAAATTTATTGCTTATATATATATGTTATATTTCATAATAAAAAATGTTTTAAAAAAAAGATGACTCCCCATTGTTTCTTACCTTCATAGTTTCTGTTGAGAGGTCATTGTTATGTTTATTCTTCTGTACATAATGTGTCTTTTATTTTCAGTGCTTTTGAGGTTTCTTCATTGTCACTGGTTTTCAGCAATTTGATGTATGTCTTGGAGTATTGTTCTGTAAGTTTATTTTGCTTGGGCTTTCGGATCTGCTGATATATAGTATTCAACAAATTTGGTAAATTCCAGCCATTATATTTTGAAATATTTTTCTGTCCCCTCTCCCTTGTCTAACTCTAGTCATGTGTATATTAGACCATCGATATTATTCCACAACTCAGCGACGCTCTATCATTTCTTTTATTTTCTTTTTTATTGTTTTTTCTTTTTTCTTAATTTTTACTGTCTGCTTACTTATCTTTTTTAAACAGATATTTGTACAACTTTATTCACAATCTGCTCACTTTTAATATTTTTCTCTGTATGTTTCATTTTGGATAGTTACAGTTGCTGTGTAATCAAGTTTACTGATCTTTACTTCTGCAGTATGTAATCTGTTATCAACATATTTTGCATTCAGATGTATCTTTCATCTATCTGTCTGTCTGTCTATCTATCTATCCTCTATCAATCTCCCATATGTCTCTCCATATCATGCTCGGATTTACCTCCACCTTCTCCAATATTTGGAGCATATTTACAAGGGCTTTTTCAAAAAATCATCTCTGTCTGCAGATTCTAATATCTCTGTCCTTCTTGAGTCCAACTTCATTGATTTTTCTCTCAGTTATAGCATGTTTCTCTCCTTTTTTTGTGCCTAGTAATTTTTATTGGCTGTAGGACTTTCTTTGTAGCTGGATTTTGTTATATTTCTTTGGTGTTAGATTTTATTATGGCACACAGTTAAATTACTTGGAATCAGTTGGATCCTTCTGATATTTGCTTTTAAGCTTAATAGGGCATTTCTAGAACAACCTTTACTCTGGGGCTAATTAAGTCTCACTACTAAGCAGATGTCCTTCTGAGAATTCTGTCAGATGCCCCAGCTACCAGTCTGACTAGGAGGTATATGAACTATTTTCAGCCCTGTGAGAATCCCAGCAATTGTTCTGCCTTCTCTTTTTCAGTAGTTCTTTCTCAGACTTCAGTAGTTTCCTTTCATGAATGCACAGATCAGTACTCAGCCAAAGACTTAAGGGGACCCCTTCTGCTGATCCCTAGAATTCACTGGGCAGCAACCCCTTCTCCTACGTATTGTCCCTAAATTCTAGCCACCTTAAATTCCATAAAGTGCAGTTTCTATCTGCTCAACATCAAGACCACTGGGCTTTATTTGAATTCTCCTTCTCTGCACCATAGCACCTGGAAGCTGCTTTCAAGTATAGGCAATACACCTTATTTGTTTTTCAGGCTTCACAGTATTGTGCTGCCTGTTGTCTGGTATCTGCAAACCTATTTTAAAATATATTTTGTCTTGTTTTCTAATTGTTCAGGGGGTAAAAGTTCGTCTGGTCCCATTATTCCATCTTTATTGGAAGTGGGAATTCCTGCTGGTGACAATTTGTTAATTGGGTAAAACTTTAAGCAGGCTCATAAAATTTGTTAGCAGTGTGGTACTAGTAAATTTAATTTTCATAAACTGTCAATACATTTTCCTGAAATCCACAGATTTCCATATATAGTCCCACATATAATGTGATATTCTGGTTTCCCAGTGAGAAGATCCAAAAAGGAAAAGAGCTGTTGTTTTTTTCAAAGTGTATATACAATCAACCCTCATTATTTGTGGATTCGGTATTTGTGGCGCTTTCACAGTCATTTTTAGACATGACAGAGCAATGGAAAATGCAAGTTGCCCGATACCCACATCCCGAGATGAGGTCAAACAAGGCCGAACTCTGCCTTCATGTTTCAGCTCTCCTACTATCAACAAGTGTCCTTTCATCGTCCACATTTTTCACCTTTTGTGCTTTTCTGGGTGATTTTGCTGTTTAAAGTGATCCCCAAACATTGTGTTGAAGTGCTGTCTAGTGTTTCTAAGTGCAAGGAGGCTATGATGTGCCCTACGGAGTGTATTATTAGATAAGATCCATCCAGGCATGAGTTGCACGCTGTTGGCTGTGAGCTCAATGTAAATGAATCAACAATATATATTAAATAAGGTATATTAATAATAAGCATATTTAAAATAATAAAATGTTTTGAATAATATATTTTAAACAATAACACACTTAGTACAAGGCTATGTATTGATATGTTGATGAAAGCGTTGTGACCAGACACTTGGAAGAATCCAATGTTGATTTCTTTTAGGGGCAATGGTTCAGTGTTCGCTAACTCAGTGTTTTTGGAGGCGCTATAGACCATAACTAGCGTAATTAACAAAAATGTACTGTATATCCTTTAAGGGATGCAGATGGAATATTAAAATATCTACCTACAGTATTAAATTTAATTACAAATGTATAAAATTACACGTTAGATAAGCTAATATATTAATTTAGAATACTGCTTTTTCCCATTCTCACTTACATGAAATAAATTTATTCAGACTGTTACGTGCATCTTTGACTGTAGTAATTTTGTCATTACTTCAAATCTCTTTTTACGTTATTTAAAATATCATCCACACGGCAGCTAAGTTGTTTCAGCTATAGCACTATTTGACTTTACGTATGTTGCCATCACTGGAAATTTTGCCCAGGCCACAAGGATTCATTCACATTAAGTAAATAGTTAGTTGTGTCTTGTCTTGGTTTTGGCTATTCATTTGGTGATTGCCACGTGAAAACATTTACTGTGTGGCTTCTGTAGGTGATCTTTAAAATAAAGCTTGTTTATAATACATCCAACATTTGTAATCAGGTGTAACACACCAAAGAAAAGCTACTAAACACTAAACCGATACAATTTCATTGTCTCTGTTTTAAAAAACTGACCCTATCAGGTGACCTGTATAATCATCTGTGCTGGTTTGCAGCTGTTATGTTCCCCCAAAAAGCCATGTCCTTTTACTCCATTCCTGTGACCTATGCTGGGTGGGACCTTTGAATTAGGTTGTTTCAATTGAGATGTGACCCACCCAATTCAAGGTGGGTCTTAATCCTTTCCTGCAGTTCTTTATGAGGGGATAAAATGCAGAAAAAGCTGAAAGGGATTAGAGAAAAAAAAGCCCCTAGAGGAGATAAGTAAAAGAAGCCCCGGAGAAGCAAGCAAGGATACACGGAAACTGAAAGCCACGGAACCGAGAGAGAAGGATCAGCGGTCGCCGGCCACGTGCCTTCCGTGTAACAGAGGTGCCCCAGCGGCTGGGGGCCTTTCCTCAGAGAAAGCATGCTCATGTGGATGCCTTAATTTGGACATTTTCATGGCCTTAGAACTGTAACTTGTAAGCTATAAACCCTCATAGTAAAAGCCAACCCATTTCTGGTATGTTGCATTTTGGCAGCTTTAGCAAACTGAAACATCAACTATAAATGATGACTATATAAAACTAGCACTTAAAGCCTATTTTATGCTAGGGTTGTGGGATAAAATACAGGGTGTTCCGTTAAATTTGAATTGCATATAAACAAATAATTTGTGGGTATAGGTATGTCCAAAATATTGCATGGAACACACATACTAAAAAATATATTTGCTGCTTTTCTGAAATTCGAATTAAACTGGGCAGCTTATATTTTTATTTGCTAAGTCTGACAGCCGTATTTGAGACCAAGGTGTCTTTCTCCAACTAAACCTTCTAAGAGCTTGTATATTAGTGAACTTCCTCTATTTTCAGAGATAATACTGAGAGAAAACCTCCCTTTATGTTTAGTCCTAAACAGTAATTTCCCTCCTCGCTTTCTGAAAATGTAATACCATCAAAACTCTTTATATAATTCCCAATTATTTTTCCTTGATGGGAGGTAGAAGTCAATTCAGAGAACAAAATATTAGAATAGCGTAATGGGTTGAATTGTGTCCCCCAAAAGACACGTTCAAGTCCTAACCGCAGCCCCCGCCCCGGTCCCCTGAACGTGCACTCACTTGGAAATAGGGTCTTTGAAGATATGATTAGTTAAGAAGACGCAAAACTGGATTGGGGTGGGGCCCAAAACAACATGTCTGACGTCCTTGTAAGTAGAGGAAATCTGGACACACAGACGGAGGGAAGAAGGCCATGTGACCATGGAGACAGAGATTGGAGTGATGGCTCTACAGGCCAAGCACCATCAACGATGGCTGGGAAACACCAGGAGCTGGAAGAGGCCGGGAAGGATTCCTCCCCACAGGTTTCAGAGGGAGCCCAGCCCTTCCCCCAAACCTTGATTTTGGACTCTGAAATCACAGCAACCTCCAGAACTGCGAGACAAGGCACTTCTGCTCTTTTCAGCCACCAAGCTGTGATGCTTTGTGACAGCAGCCTTGGCAAGTGGATTTACCAATTCTCCACATAAGCCACCAGAACGCCACATGACAAATTGAAATTTTATGGTATTCATAAACAGGTATTGGGCCCAAAAGCACTGGTTCATTTTTCTTCTCTTATTTTCAGATTTATTTCCTCTGATTCTTTGGCATACCAGCATTTTCCAAACACAAATGTATCTTTGTCATCAACATCCTGATGATACAAATGGCAGATATTTCCTAAGCCACAGTAACAATTTAAATGGCAAGTAGTAAAGTTAAAAGAAATGTCCCTTTCCTCTTAATCTGGTTGACTGTTGTTTCTTTTTTTAAATAGAGGTCTTGAGGACTGGAATTTCGTCATAAAACTAAACACATTTTCTTCATTTATTCTTAAGCATAGTACCTATAATGCTTTCATCTTTCCTTTCTGCATTATTTAGAAAGTGAAATTCAGTGCACTCAGCACTCAGAATGCTGGTGGGTTGTCAGATGTTTAATAACTTAACTTGCTCTGTCATTTTATTAAATTACGGGCAAAAATAACCATTTGCCACTTCAGATCCCATTTTAGAAGCTCTGAAAAAGTGCTGCATTCCTCTGGGACTCCTCAATATCCTCAGCTAAAATCGAATTATTCCCAGCTTGACTCATTTCCTGTGATTCATAAAATCATTTTTGTTTTGTCCCTAAGGATACAAATTGGAAATAAAGTGATAAAACTTGGAAGTAATGCAATAAACCATCCCTAGGAAGCAGGAGCATTTTAGATTAAGCAGTTGGTAGGTTTCAGTCTTGCCCAGATGTGCCGAAAACAGCCTTTCCTCACAGTAAAAATATTCACTGCCTCTCTTTAATCCCATGATTATTTTTTTGTCTCGGACATAGAAAAGCAGCTGCTGCGGCCCTTGTTGGCAGGTGAAGGACTGGCGCTGAGAAAAGCAGTAGCAAACGGTCTTTGAAGCTGATGCAATGGTGATGTTAGGGTGCGAGCTCCAGCACCTTCTTCATTCTCGGGCTTAAAAGGAGTTTCTCCCAGCACATTCCTATCCCTAGAGAACATCCTGCCTCCCTTTCCAGCACAGTTTTCTCTTCCCACCAGCCAGACAACCCGCCGCCGGGAGGCGTGGTGTGGTTTCCATATCAGCCTGAGCTCCAATTCCTCTCCCAGATTACTGATTTACCTCTACAGGAAAGAACATTTCATGTGCACGAAGTGGGGCATTTTTAAAGAAGGAATTTTTAAAAGATTAATTTAACAAATGGCATTTCCTTGGATGGGGGTGGGTGGGGGGTGGGTGGTGCTTCTAAAAGTCAAACACACCTGGAGCCAACCTGTTTCTAACATTATCCTTCATTCAGGAATGACCGGGCTGACGTGGAAAGATTCCTGCAGCCTTTCCTTATAACTTTATTTCTGTCACAGGATTTTATTGAATGATGACACATGGGTGAAGGCCACTCCTTGTCATTTCTGCAGGACGGGGCAGGGAGCTGTGCCCTGACCTAAGCTGGCTCCATGGGGCACAGTTGGGGTAGATTGGTTCTCTGTGGCTCGGGTTATCCAGACATTTATGGGTTCCCAGGACCCATCTGCATCGGTGAACTGAGTTCTTTTAGAGGAGCTGGAATGGAACCCACATGCCATTTACAGCACCCCCTTGTGCCGGCCTGGTCTTGCCCACCGCTTTGACAGTTCTTTGGGGGCTGGAACTCTTCTCGGGGTCTCCCCAGGAGCACCTGGCAGAGCGTGGCCACTCGATGTTTAAACGCCAGTTAAGCTGATTAGTCTGGGAAGATGATGTTTCAGGCTACAGCTTCGAGGTTGGATTTTTGTCCCCATGAATGAGCAGAACTCGGGAGAAGAAGCAGGTACTAGAGGGATGGGAAAGTAGGATGAAATTAAAAATTCCAAGTCAAGCATTTTAACTTTCATGGTAATTTTAAATAGATTTTTTTTTTCTCTTCCCCAGGGCAGTCGCTTGACCACTTCAATGTTTGCCATCCACTCGAAGCATCAAGCATTTCCAAGCAGAGCTAACTACTGGCCCTAACATCTTCAAAAAACAAATAACTAGGAAAACCATTTCCCTCCTCTTGTCCCCTTGCAGGGCTCCGCCACACACTGGTTCTCTGGGCTGAATCAGAGTGTGACCTCTTTGGCCTAGAAAGGTTAGGTGTCTGTGTATAAAAAAGGTATTTTGCATTCTTTGAGTCAACAATGTTCTTCTTTCTCTTCCTTTTTGATTCCATCATACTAGAGCACTTGGTTTGACTTGAAATGAAGCATGAAAATAGCTCTGGGCTGTGTACAGAGTTTCTCCTGCTTATCTCCCTGTCATCTCCCAGGGCTGGTCCTACCTGCCTTATGTGGCCCCTGATGTGACACCCACCACTCTATCATAACAGCCCACATTTGTCTGTCTTCCCACAGGCATCATCTCCGTAAGCTAGCATAATGCCTCACACATTGTAAGGCTTCAATTAATTCAATGAAGACAAAGAATGAGATCTTACATTATCAAGTGCTCGCTGTATGCCATTCTACTAAATTCTCACAAGAATCCCATGACATAGACATGATTAATCTTTCCATTTTCCAATGAGGAGCCTGGTGCTCTATGGGTTTCACCCTTGCCCAGCACGCACAGCTTGTGAAGAGCCAGGGTTCAATCACAGGCCCCTCTGAACTTAGAGCTTGCATCTTTACCTCCACCGTGAATCAGGAAAGGTACCTTGTTCCATTAACCCAATCGAGGGCACGACAATCTTGGGATAAAGCTAACACGGATGACAGCAGAGCAGAGAGAGCACAGGAACCGCCACCCGGGAGCCTGTCCTGCTTCTTGACTTTCAACTGACAGAAGCAAAGCAAACAAATATCTTTACTCTTTAAGCCCTTTTGAGCTGAGGTTTGCAACTTGCAAATGAAAGTACACTGATTGAGACACTGAATAAACTGGGTCTTAGATCCTTCATCACTATCCCCTCTGCTTACTAATTATTTACGAACGTGTTTCTTTTCTGCAGGAACATATTTTTTATTGAATCTTTAATTGATATTTATCATATACCTATTGGAAATCAAAGATTGTCATTCTGATGGTTAAAAATTATTCACGTCTTTGCTTTTGTGGATTTTTTTTTTTTTTGGCATCTCTTGTGTTTATTTCATGCCCCTAAGAATTTATGACTGTTTCCAGCTCTACATTTGGAAAGAGGTAGCATTTATTTCTTGATGGTGCAGGCTCCGGCTTAGCATTCCAAGCATACTCGCTGTTTGCAAAGTCCTTTATGCTCACTTCCGAGCTGATTTATTTCTTGACGAGCTGCACAATTCCAACCTTGTCCCTCTGGTGAAGGAGACGCTGCCACATTCAGATGGCAAAGACTCGTTTAGAAACGGTCCGTCTCCCTCCAGGCCAAAGTCTCTTCTGCATCCTTGGTTATGTCTCAATGATGCTCTTATCCTTCAACAGAACCCACTTTCTCAGCCCGCCAGGAAGCACTTGATTTGTGGATCAGCCCCAGGGACGGGAGGAAGCAGCCGCCTCCAGGGCAGAGTGGATTAAACCACGCAGCCAGGTGAGCTGCCGGGGGCTGCGGCTTGGGGGAAAATGGGTCTAATGCTGAAAGAGTTTGGTGTCGTGCCAGCCTATTCCCCAAGGAGCCCAGGCAGCCCTGCTTGGGAAATGGGATGGGCAGGCAGTAAAGCGCACAGAACACTTGCAAAGGGGACACTGTAATGTCCTGGCCAGGCTGAGCCCATGACAGGGACAATGCCAGGGCACACATGACCTGGAGAAGAGAGACATGTGGGACTGCAGGCATGCCCGCACCCTGCCACCTGGGGCTGGGGACCCTGGGGCTCGGGTTCCCACAGAGGGTTGGCTTAGATGATGCACGTAAGGAGCAAAAACAACCGGCACACAGGATGACAGGAACATGTGTCCCCATGGAGTCTTGATACGCAGAATGAAGGTGACCCAGTGGGGAATGAAGCTGGATGGATTAAGGGAGGCACTGTCTCTAGAGGCTTGGCCAATGGAACTCTCCTAAAACTTCAATTATTGGACAAATGACTGAGACAGACAATATGACAGTCCCAGGGATATGAAGGGGAACAAGTGTGTGTTTGTGAGGACGGTGGTCTGTGTTGAGGGTCCAGTTTGCTAAGCGAGGTCATTAATCACAGAGATCTTATTATTATTCCTTTGCTCAAAAGAAAACATTTATAGTTCAAAGCCATCCTCTTTTGTCTTGTACTTTTGCAAAGGCTGGCTGCCCAGGAATCGGGCCCACCTGAGGCTCTGAGAGGGCTTGCAGCAGCTGGGTTTGGTTTCCAGACTTCCTGAGAAGGGGTCCTTCAGGTGTGGGATCAGATCCCACCGCACCGCCCTGAAGTGAAGCTCTGGAAAGTGACCAGGGCAGCCAGGTGGCCTCTCTTGTCTCTCCTTCCCTTCCCGGTTTCTGCCTGGTCCCTTTCCTTCCTCAGTGTCTGCCTGGTCCCTTCTCTTCCCCAGTGTCTGCTGGTCCTTCCCTCCATGGTGACATGGCTGGTGATGGTCAGTGGGCACCACAGGCTTGGCCCACACCTCTGGGGTGGCGGAGGGGAGGGGCTGCCCGGAGGCAATAGGCTTCCCTGTGGCAGTCGCCTGGGGAGAGGTGGGTCCCCAAGCCAGGCCTAGGACAGCTGGAGAAGGCAGAGCCCCCTGGTCCCCGGGCTTCACAGCTGTGGTCAGAGGGGACAATAGGACCGCCGGGCCCCCCAGGGTCCCCCAGGCAGAGCATTCAGGGGATGCCCCGATGCAGTCACATGCAGGGCCAGAGAAGATGGACGAGCGTGAGAGGCGCTCATCACACAACCTCACAGCAGCGTCCCGTCCCAGGGCACGACACTGCGGGACGCTGTGGATGATCGCATTTTTCATACACTGTAATTATTTTGTGACAGGCACGATTATATTGCTTTGTATCTGTGTGCAGCTGTGATAAAATTTGTTAAACAGTGAACACATAAAATATGCCAAAATGTGTGTCACTACTTTGGCAGTTCTTCATTTTTAGAATATAACAGGTGATTAAATATCTTCTTTTAGGAAAATTGGCCCTGTTTTTTTCCAACCCCGGAGAGTCCAGCAGGCGTCAGGCTCCCAGGTGGAGGGGCCTCAGCTTCTCGCAGTGTGGGCCTCCGGCCAGGGGCGTGCCCTGGACCTTGTTAGAGAAGCGGCCTCTGCGGGGTCTGAGAAGCAGGCTGTCGGGGCTCACGCAGACGCTCCGGTTCTGGCGTTCAGCCTGTCCCAGTGTCCGACTGTCCATCCCTCCCTCCCCTGGGTCAGGTACTCTTTTTTTTGTTTTTTGTTGTTTTTTTAAAAAATTTTTTATTAATTAAAAAAAATTACAAGAAACACAAACATTCCCAACACATACACTCAGCAATTCACAATATCATCACATAGTTGCATATTCATCATCATGATCATTTCCCAGAACATTAGCATCAATTCAGAAAAAGAAATAAAAAGACAACAGAAAAATATAACAAACAGAAAAAAAAAATTTT